>CM053793.1:277912205-278157205 GCA_028749045.1 Cupressus sempervirens | reverse complement strand
AGCATCCTCGGGGTACAAATTCTTGAGTTCATCAAACCCAACTGCTTCAACCTACATTATTGTAAGAAACAATTGTCTCCTACTTAGTGCATCTGCAACCTTGTTAGATTTTCCACTTCTATGCTTCAACACAAATTTATAACTCTGCAAGAACTCTACCCACTTCTTTTGCCTCTGATTCAATTTACCTTGGCTATTTAGGTACTGTAATGCCTGATGATCAGTATACAAAATAAATTCTTTTGGCAATAAATAATGCCTCCATTTCTTTAAGGCCTGAACTATTGCATAGAACTCTTGATCATAAACAAATTACTTCTTCTTTGCATCATTCAATTTTTCACTAAAATATACAATAGGCTTACCTTCTTGGCTTAATACAGCCTCAATAGCACTACCACTAGCATCACAATCCACCTGGAAAACCTTTCTAAAATTTGGAAGTGCCAACACAGGTTGTTCTGTTATCTTCTTCTTTAGCAATTCAAAACTTCTCGTAGCTGTTGCAGTCCATTTGAACTCTTTTCTATCCCCTCTTATTGTATCAGTTAGGGGTGCACATATGCCACTGAAATTCTTAATGAACTTCTTGTAAAAACTAACCAGACCATGAAATGATCTTACCTCAGTAGCAAACCTTGGAGTAGGCCATTCCAAGATGGCTTTTACCTTCTTTGGATCCATTTTGAGACCTTTGGGTGATATAACAAACCCCAAATAGACTAACTCCCTTTTTGCAAAGATACACTTCTTCAGATTAATTAACAGTTTCTCTTCCCTTAGCCTTTCAAGGACACTATGAATATGCAGTAAATGTTCTTCCAAAGTCTTTCTGAAAATTAAAATATCATCCAAATAGACAATAACAAATTTTCCCAAGAACTTCTTAAGTACCTCATTCATGAGTTGCATGAAGGTGCTTGGGGCATTCGTCAATCCAAAGGGCATGACTAACCACTCATAAAGACCCTCCTTGGTCTTGAAGGTTGTTTTCCACTCATCTCCTTCTTGAATCCATATCTAATGATAGCCACTCTTGAGATCTATCTTTATGAAGTACTGAGCTCCACTCAAGCAGTCCATAAGATCATCCATCCTTGGCAAAGGAAACCAGTACTTGATGGTTATCCTATTTATAGCTTGAGAATCTGTACACATCCTCCACTCTCCATCCTTCTTTGGTGCGAGTACTGTAGGTACTACACATGGACTCAGGCTCTCTCAAATCAAGCCCTTCCTCAATAGCTCCTGAACCTATCTATTTAGCTCCTCTATTTCAATAGGAGTCATCTTGTGAGAAGCCTTGTTAGGAAAACTAGCTCCAGGAATCAGATCTATCCGATGACTGATTTGCCTTACTGGTGGTAATCCATATGGAACATTATCAGAGATAATATCTCCAAATTCCCCTAGTAAATCTGAGACTTCCAGTGGTATTTCACTACTACCTTCTTTATCTTTCCTAGGAATCAAAGCATAGCACATATGTTGATGTTTCATGCCATCTAAAAACTTCCTTTCATCAACAAGACAAATCGTAGCACTACTATATACCTTTTCACCTTCCTTTTTCATGGGCTTCAATTTGTGGTGAACTCCATCCTTTGTTAGAGAGTATGTGTTTGCATGTCCATTATGTACTGCATGTCTATCAAACTGCCATGGTCTACCCAACAATGAATGGCAAACATCCATCGAAATAACATCATAGAGAACTTCATCATGGTAACTCCCAATTTTGAATTTCACTAAACATTGTTCACTTACCATGACTTTATGATCATCTTTTACCCAAGCAATTCGATAGGGCTGGGGATGTTTCTCCCTCTTGAGCTTCAGCTTAGAGACCATCTCTTCTAATACCAAGTTATCAGTGCTACCACTATCAATGATCACGTCACAACATTTATCCTCACACTTGCATCTGGTATGGAACAAACTCCTCCATTGTCCTGGTTCAATCTCACCACTTAGTAGGACTCTTTCATTTACCAAGGTCTCTCCTCTTTTTGCATCCTCTGAATGTGATGATTGTACATCCTCATCCACATGAGCAACCCTAGCTTGGCCCTCAGCTCTCTGATCTATCCTTCCTTGTCATTGAGGGCATTCAAAGGCATGATGACCTTCTTCATTACAATGGAAATAGGTACCACAAAAGCCTCCTCTTCCTTTTCCATGTCCTCTACCTCTTCCTCTTTGATTTCCAAAGTCTTGATCATGGGAACGGTTGAAATCCTCATTCCTTTGGTTCCTTCTAGTACCCATATCTTCATTTTTGTTTTGGGTTTTATTGCAGCCTCTAGATGATCTACCACTTCCCCTTCCTCCTTGATCGTACCCTCTTCATCTTCCTTTAAACCTTTTATTCAGCTTCTCTTCAACTCGTAGGGCAAACTGGTATGCCTCTTCAACGCTGGTCATTCTTACCAGACTTAATTTTTTCTGGATGCTAGGTCGCAACCCACTGATATAATGAGCAACCTTCTTCTTATTTGCTTCTGCATGCCCTACTCTAATCAAGAGTCGGTAAAATTCCTCTGTATATTCTTGGATTGATCTTCCTGCTTGCTTTAACCCATCTATGTTCTTAAACAAATCAAGCTCGTAGTCCATAGGAATGAATTGCTTCTCTAATTTTTCCACCATGTGATCCCATCTTGTGATCTTCTCCTTTCCTCTTCTATTTCTTTCCAATTGAACCTCTTTCCACTAGATTTTTGCATGGCCTTTCAGTTTGGCCTTTGCAAACTTAACCCTATCTGGGTCACTGATATCCTCATACTCAAATTATTCTTCTAGTTCATTGATCCAATCGATCAACTCATCTGGTTTTAGATTTCCTGAAAATACACCCACTTCAATTGTAGGTCTTTTCCCAAACTTAGTAATGGCCCTAAAAAGCCTTTCCTCTACATGATTCAGAACTTCCCCATCAAATTCCCCTTCTGGTCCAACTTCATCTTCTTCGTTGTCATCTTCACTTTCATCACCTGCGGCCACAATTGCTCCTCTACAGAGCTCCTCCTGCAATGCTTATACCTACCTTTGGAGGGCTCTAACCTCCTCAGGATTAATAGCTCTAGCCCTTCTGCCATGCTCTCTTCATGGAGGCATCTTCTTAACTCAAACCCACAACCACATAGTCCTGGTGCAAACTGCCTCATAGTCGGCGCTCTGTCTACACACTTAGGCAAATCGATTCTGATACCACTTGATGGAGACACAACCCAAGAATAGAATGGACACCAAAAAAAAGGGGAAATTATATTAACTAAGAAAATAAGCTAGTACAAATAGTACAGAGAAAATAAACTTCAAAACATGCCCTAAGGGCTTACAATAGCATAAATCTGGAGATAATTTCTCTTGTCAGTACCTCCTCTCAAACTCCACTCCGAACTGCCTTTTACAATGCCAAAAATCTCCTTAAATAGACCCCAGAGGGTTAAGGACTAGGAGTAAATTCTAGAAAGTGCTAGTAGGCATCCATCGACCAAATAGAAGGTTCCAAAAGTTGTGTTAGAAGTTGACGCAAATCTAGAAGAATCCAAAAATAGTAACAGAACTTCCGGGAGGCATAACTTTTGAACCGTAGCTCCGATTGACGAATTGTTTACATTTTTAGAAAGCTCTCAAAGAGCTCTATAGCTGTGTGGACAATCTGTGCTCATCCCCCATTCTTTATCCCTTTTCAAGGTCATTTAATGCCCCTAACTTGACTTTGAAGCATTCTTAGGAGGCCTCTACAAACTGAAAAATTGCAATAACTTTCAAACCGTGGGGCCTTTTGACCTAATTCTTTTTTTGGAATGCTCTAAATTACAATTACATTCATCTAGCCAATTTACACCTCCTAGTTCACCAAAATGATGCCTCAATTACATAATCCTATTTTTTCAAGATTTACACGAACACTGATAGTGGAACTGTGAGAGTTGGAACCTTTATTTGACCCAAATGGGTATCCAAAAATGAAAACACATGAAACAAAAATTAAATCTAAGTATTTTTTTTGGGTGACACAGGATTGCCCTTATACCTCTGGATGCTCTTGCATCAAAAAATAAGCTATATATCTAAGTGGTGTTTCTATGTGCTTTCTTGTTTGTAAAAAGAAGGAGATATAGAAATATAAAGAGGAGAGATAAGTAGTAAAATAGAGAGAGAGAGAGAGAGAGAGAGAGAGAGAGAGAGAGAGAGAGAGAGAGAGAGAGATTATGTGATTTAGGAAAGGTAGAGGAGGTGAGAGAGATGGAAGGAAAGAGGAAGAGGGAGATCTCAAACATGAACCTATTTTTGATGGAGTGAGCAGCCAAATTATCTTCTCTATGTAGGGGTTTGGTTTAAGACATGTTCAGGTCCTTTTCAGTGGATATATAGTTGAACTCAAGCTATCACATACTACACAAATGCATAGATAAATAGATCAAATTCTTTTTTAAATTTATAATCAAAATATCTCTAGCATACCCATTGCACACCAAGGTGTGATTGCTAGTTTATATGAAAAAAAAAATAGAAAAAAAAAAGTTATTTTATGTTGGCAGTTGGCAGCAAATGTCCTATGGTGAAAACAAGTCTCTATTTGTTTCACTTAGACTATTTTGTGGTAAGAATGGTGTAGACATAACATTGGAATCAATTATACCTATCTTATCATAGAAACTTTGAACAGTGCTCCTTTTGTTAGATATTGCTATTAATTTCATCCACTTGTTTACATTGATTTTTCCACTGACTTGTCTAAGCATAATAAATTCATGTATATCTCCATTATACTATGTTTTTTCTCTTTTTTTCCATCTACAAAAATTTGATTAAACTCTAGGAAATTCTTCGTAGGCCAATAGAAAATTAAGAATTAATATCTAACAAGAGCTCCATCCGAGCTTGAGTCCTTGCCTTGTGTGAATAGTAGAAGGTAGGTTTTGAGAGAAAAGAAATTATTTGAAAATCTTGATTGATGGTGGTTAAAATAGGATTTTGTTAGTTTAAATTTGAATAAATAGATTTGATTGTAGACTTTCTGCTATTGATAGTAGACAACTATTCAATTTGAGAAATACAATAATTTGATTTAACAATAAGTAAATGATAAGTAGGAGATAATTTCCATGGAGGAAACTCCATAGTTAAGTGGACTCGGGCTGGAGTAGTATTGGGATCGGTGACCTCCTAAGAAGTCTCGATGCTTCACCCCTGTGAGCATCACCTAAATCCAATGAGTGCTAAGTGTTTCATTTATGCTCATGAGAGATGGATTCATGTTGAATCACTACTCATGAAACATGGGTCAATGAGTTTGACTCAAAATCACATAGTTAAATCTTGATATTAATATCACAATTTGACTTGCTGTGGAAATTATCTCCTACTTATCAATTGATGAGCTTAAGAGGCTTTATAATGAATGGTTCATAAGGCACAACACTTTGTGAAGGTTTTGAAAATGGGGTTGCAAGCTTTGGGTTTAATTATGGAGGAAACTCTATAGTTAAGCGCGCTTGTGCTAGAGTAGTACTAGGATGGGTGATCTCGTGGGAAGTCTCAATGCTATACCCCTATGAGCATCACCTAGATCCAATGAGTGCTAGGTGTTATATTTATGCTCATGAGAGATCAATTCATGTTGAATCACTACTCATGAAACATGGTTCAATGAGTTTGACTCAAAATCACATAGTTAAATCTAATATTAATATCAGAATAATTAAATGGTGCTTTTCTAGACTACGTTAAAATAAATTTCATCATAAGGTCCTCGACATTAAGAGTTTTAATTTTCAATAAAGATGGAACAAGTTGAAAATGATGATATAGTCACTTTTAATGTTTCTTAGTTATCATGAATGGGAAGACAAACTTCCCCTGAATAATGTTGAAAATCAATACCATCATTTCATAGATGCTACTAAGGAAATTATCCCTTCAAATGAGAATATGTTGGTCAAAGATTTTTTTTGTCTGATTTGACATATAATATGTGAATTGTATCTCATTTTAATTTGGGACACTAAGATTCCTAACTTTCGCAAGATCTATAAGTCCAATGACAGTATGCTTAACCTAATTAAGGTCACAATTCATGATAGAGACACTACCTTGGTTTTCTATCATGACAATAATTTACTCAATCATCTAATCGGTGTGATAGAAAATTAGGATCCTATTAATGGTGGCATATGAAAACTAATCCAAATAATTTATAAAGAAGCCTAGGGAAAGTGGAGGTACAAGGGGTTACTCATGTTGATGATCAGGAAGTCATGGTGGTCTTCACAAAGGACCTACAAAAAAATGGATAAAAATCTTATAACACATTTAATTGCTACTCATAAATATTAAAAAGCCTATAGATGGGCACAATATGAACCTTTGAAATAAAAAAGTTAGAAAAAAAAAATTATCACCTATTTGAACAATTGACACATTTTGAACAAATTCCAAGTTTAGAAATAAAATCACGAAAAAATTTCAAGTTTAGAAATAAAATAATATAGAATAAGATCAAAATATTAAAACTTTTTCTCAGCATATGATTTCAACATTAAATCATTTAAATTATATCTTAATGTTTGGAAAAATATCCTTTAGAGCTCATTTCCCCAACAGTTATTGAGTTCTTCTTCAAGAAATTATTTAGCTATTACAAGATTTTTTTAACAATTAATTTGATTGTGTGAAAATTCAAAGTATAAAACACAAGATACCAGGAATAATTCTAAATAGGAATTTCAAAAGAAAATAGTAAAAGATGTACAAACTAACTATGTTGGACTAGTCATATGATTGTTACAATTTAGGGTTACAAAATCTGTAACATTGAGATCAAAATAGGTGACAAGTAGAAGAAACTCTCATAAAAATTGGAGTGTGGTTAAGATGATCAATTACAACTCTTCTTAATATCTGCTTGTATTTATTAAGCATCTAGTACTCATTTATACACTACGATAAATTTTTATTTGGCATACACTTCTTGTATGACTATTAATCAATGGTGATTTCATCCTATTCATCCAATGGATGCTTTTTGTATGCATCTGTAAATATAAATATTTATATTACCAAAGGAATTGGTATAGATTCAAGGATTCATTAGAAATTTTATTATTTAACGTTCAACAAAAGACTCAAATTTCATAGTAAATAAACTATTGTTATAATAAAATTGTAGGCCATTTCATCTTGGCTAGACCGGGTCATTCCAACAAATACTCTCCATTGCCTGGCTCAAAGATGCCTCTCCTACATGAGAACAAAGTCTTATAGGAAACTAAGAAAACATAGGATTGCAACTTAGAGAATTAGATGTGAAGATATTTTCAAAGTCATGTAACAAGGAAGATTAGCATCCCTTGGTTACCATTCTCATGGTGTTGACTTTATGACTATGAAATGGTTGAATATGATGTAGATCATGATTATTTAGAACACATTGTAAGTTCTTTTTGAATGAAATAATAATTCAAAAGATACTTTTTTAATTAGATATTTTTAATATGGTAGGTTGTTATACCAGACAAGCAATTGGAGGTAGCTTGAAGAAAATATAATCTACAATGTACCTATAAATCATTCTGCAAAGGAAATTCAATTCTACAAAGTACTCAAAGAAGAGTAAACAATGCCATCCATGAGAGATTTGATTATAAATTTTTAATGGTGTTAAGCTTTACTTTTAGGCACACTAAATGAAACTTTACATCCAAGAAAAAAATGCATTTGACATGTTTGTGCTGAGATGATATAATTTACTAAAAATGGCATACATTTAGAAAGATATTAAACTAGTGTAGGTAGATAATAGTGTCTTCAAGAAATATTGCATGCATACTAATCTACCAAGCCAAGTATTTTAGTATAAAAAAATTGCTATCTTGCCAAACTATTGTATGCATAAAACCATTATATGTATAACCATTCTATGCTTGCTAATATTAATTATTGGGCAAAAATATTGTAGGCATGTTATGACATAGGTTATTACTATGTTGAAATACAATGAAAGCAAGGGACTAGCACAAACTAATTTTAAATAAATGATAATAACTATTCATACATTGAATAGGACAGTTTGCCTATTTGAACCCATATCAGTGGGATGACTTGAATCATCTTTGTGCTATGTTGGAGATGATATCAACCACAGAAAGTAAAAATAATCTCCTCTATTTCAAGTAGTATTATTTTCAGTGTAATTATACATCCCTATAATTTAGAATATAATAGAGATTTTTGAAAATGAAATAAAAAGCTAGAATAATATTAAAAAATAGAAAACGTTGAAACCATTAGAAGTGACTCACCTCAAGATTATGAGAAAATTACTTCATCCAGAAAGCCATTGGGCACTTAAACTATTAAGGAAAACTTCAAATTCTATGTCACATGCATGTTAATACAAAGTTTTAATTTTAAATAGCTAAAGGCTTCACATAACATCATTGAAATATTTAAATTTTAGAAGTACTGAAATGACTTACCTCAAGATTATGAGCAAATTACTTCATCCAGAAAGCCATTGGGCACTTAAACTGTTAAGGAAAACTTCAAATTTTATGTCACATACATGTTAATACAAAATTTTAATTTTAAATATCTAAAGCCTTCACATAACATCATTGAAATATTTAAATTTTAGGAGTACTGAAACCTCACATAAAATTTTTTAAACTCAAACTTGTCAATTATTGTTGTTTTAATAAAATTAAAATCAATGTTGAGACTTACCAAATGCCAAGCCAAGCTCAATTAAATTAATTTCCGCAAAACAAGAGATAGAAAATGAAGAGGCTAGGAGTGTTTGTCTTAAAAGAATCCTAAAAAATCAATGCATGCAAATAATCTTCAATCTGATTGTGAGAGCTAATATAAAACATTTTAATATTAGTTGCAACAATCTTATGGGATGTGATAGGAAGAAGAAGCAAACTGGTCGAAAGCTTACCTCCATAGCTTGAGAAGATGAGTGAATCTTGAGAGTGAGAGGATATTTCTTGCAATAGCACTAATCTAATAATGCCTTAATTACCAAAACCATTTCGTAAGATCAAACCTATCTGCCACCTATTCTACATTATGTGAAATGTGGAAGTGTAGGCAAGATGTCACTTTCCATGACATGCAAAAGTGAAAGACTAAAATAGGAATATGAGATATGAAGAGATTCGATAGTGACATTTGTCATCAGATTGCAGTCCAAACTTGTGAAGGGTGAAAGCTCCTAAAGAAAAATATTACTTTCTACAGTCCATCGTACACCTGCAAAGCCTTTGTTGCTTTTTTGTAAAGAAATTTTTATAACAATGTGTATACCTCAAAATGGTAGTTCCCCAAAATTTAGTATTTTTTTGGTTGAAAATTCTTTTAAACTACTGGAAAAATTTCAAAGAACCAATCACAAAAAGGAATGCAATATTAAAAAATGTGACTTAAATATTATTTTCAACAAACACTATAGTTTAAATTATGTATTCAAATTTTTCAAAAAAAGAAGAAGTGATAGACATAAGTCGGGTGAAAACTATAGTCTCTGGCCTATAAGGCAAGGACGAATAATTTTTTTTTAAGTCTAACCTTTCAAAATAGAAAATATGACTCTTGATTGACTATAAAAATTAATTAGACAAGGATCAATAGATAAGACATATGATGAGGACTAATAATAAAGAAAAACTTAATTCTTAAACACATAGCAATAAAGCTTATCAACATTTCACTATTGATATAACAAGTGCCATGTACTTGTTGAAGAATGTATTGTAATAGAAATAGTAATTAAATATTATAATAATTAATCAATAGAATAAATATATTATAAAAAGATAGATATATGATAAAATTGTTATTGAAATAAGTATTTCAAATCAACTAATCTAATTTCAATGTTGAAAAGCAGTTAAACAAATAATAATTTTATAAATAATTTCAATGCTAGTAGAAAGCCAATCTCATTTGATAAAGAAAATGGACTATGGAATTGCTAATAATTTTGAATTGTTAGAAAATTCTATTAATTTTTAAATATAAAATAGCTAAAAAATAGCACTCTTAATTTTCCACTATTTCATTTGAGTTCACTCTTCTCTAAAAAATTATTCAAACCAAATAGAGAAACAATGTTTAAGTTTATTTGTTTCCTTCAATACATATTATTCTATTTTAGTTATAGAATTTGAAAAGTCTAAAAAAACCTATTTTAATAAAGAATTTTAAATTTATATTTAAATTAACTTTACATATATTTTCCAATCAAACAACTTGAAAAGAACTAGATCCAAAATCTTAATTTTAGATGAAATATATGATTAATTTCACTTTTACTTAAAAATAGATTTTCTTTTCTCTTACAAATATCAATATCTAAAGATTTATTTTTAAAATTACTTTTCACTTAATAATTTGTAATTATAAGATTTTTGGGATAATATTTGGATAGCAAAAATATTTTAGGTAAATATATAAAATTTCAATATAAAAATATTTGAGTAAGTTTCAATTTAAAATTCAATTTCTAAAATTCACGATGAATAAATTTTAAATAAAAAAATCAAATATATCTTAAGATGAAAATTAAATTTAAAAGATTATGATTGCATTTGTAAAAACTAAATGAGTAATTTAAAAAAAAAAATTAAATACTTAATATTGTTGTCAACATAATATAGTTTATCAATTCATTCCTAAAATCTTGCCGATGAAAATGAGTAATGGAGCTATCTCCAAACAAAGGGATCTTATAAGACAAAATCAAAATAACCAATCATAGTGGTGAAAAATAATTTTTATTAAAATATATAAAATTCATCAATAAATTAAAAAACTTCAGAAACATCTCAGTTGCTTAAAAATTGTAATCCGTAATTGGTGCAAATTAATTGAAAAATTGGAGCAACTGAATGCAATAGTATATTGCCTACTCATACCATACCAAAAAAAATGTACACCCCAGAGTAAACTAGGACCCACAAAAGATGAGGGACATTGAATATTTCATAGCAAGATGGTTCAAATTTTGATAGAAAGTAATAATTGGTGTTCGTAAGTCCCACGCAAGATTTGAAACAATTTAAAACCAGAGAGGAAGTAGACATTTTGAATGACATCTGCGTAATATTTAAATTTGATGAAAGGTAAGATAAATCAAGAGCTGGAAAGTTCTGTCAGAAAAGTCTCATATTTTGTGGAAAATTGTCAAAAATATATATGTGATATTATAGAAAAAAAATTCTTAAGTCTGGTGAGTTGTGGAAAATTGATAGAACACAGAATAATAGAGAAAAGTCTGGCCGGTATTGTGTAGAAAAATAACAGAAGAAATTATGACAAAATTCTTTGCATTACAACAAAATTTGAGGCAAACTCGTAGAAGAAAAAAATTAATTGAAAGAAATAACTTTATTAACATGATTATCTGCTAGAGTCCAAATATACTATTGAATGAATGAAAATTGATGTGACCAGGTTTGGAAATTATTAAATCGTCACTTGTTTACTGCCTTTACTAAATACTGTTCTTTAACCTGTTGACCTTAGCACGCTCTTAAGAACAACACACCCATGGAAGAAGTCTCCTAATTATCACATGTCCAAATGGCCATCTCTTTGTGCTGCAATCTCTTATTGAATGATATAACTTTCTATCATTTCGGTACATAACTTTTCCTATATATACCTATGTTTGAGTATGATGAGTTCTTGGTGGATCTAAAGAAATTTTGTACTTGGTGGCTGAAAATATCATCACACATATTTTTGGGGAGGACCTATAGTTTGTAATAGAAAACTCTTAATTTTATGATGAAAAGAAAGATTTGAAAATTAAAAAATTATTTTATCTAGAAATTCAAAGAATGTTGGTAAATATATGATGTAGCATCAAATGACAAGATGAATGTTCAAGTCTAAATTCATAATGAATGAAATTTAACATCTAAATTGTTAGTGGTAAATAAATAAAATAAGACATCTTTGGTCTGGTTTGTATCAGTCTAATAAAATGCATATACACAAATCCAACTAGTCAAGACTTAATTACAGTTTTAGGAAGTTAAAAGAGTTATAAATATTAAAAATGTAAATAAATTTTCTCTTACATATAGAATCTTAATCCCTACCATGGATTTAAAAGGTATGCCATTTTAATTTGCTTTTGGATGATGAATTTTTCTTCTTTGAGATTTTGAAACTCAAAATTTTAAACTTTTTTATTCTGATGTGAAGTGTAATATGGCTAAATTTAAATCTTGATACTATCATCATGACTGTAAAGAATTTATTCCAATTAAATGTCTATGTTAGTAAGCCTCTATTTCAAAAAGATAACTTAGCCCATTATCCTTTGTCTATTTCCATCACTCATTCTCTCTTGTTGATGATACAATTTGACTATTTCTATCACTTATTCTCTCTTTTTGATGATACAATTCATTTTTGTAGGCATTTAGTTTGGAAAGCTAAAATCATCAATAAATTTTTTGATGACTATTACACTTTTCTTTACAATAAGTGATTCAATAGTTGGAAGGTTTACAATTACTAAGAGTTGGACAGAAGTACAACCATAAGATTAACACAATGTAATATTTTGTGTATAATTGTGTTCTATATCCTCATACTTTAAATTCATTTGACTACAATTTTCATTGAAACTTGTTGACAAAAGATGTATTGTCAAATGCTTTTCAAAAAAATAAAAATTTTGCCCAACATTTGTCAATTCCTACAAACATGTTTGTCAAAATTTTGATAATTCACATTTTTTTTAGAATTCAAATGAACTTTAACAAACATTTGCAGATTCATACCATAGGGACCTTATCTAATATAACTATATCTAATTGAGTTTATTAAAGTCTTGAACTTTTATTCTCCATTTAATTTTTATCTATCGATTCAATTAAATGAAGGATAACAACCTTTTTTTGAGTGAAATCTATTCCCGCATTTGAAACAATAAAACCCTCTCTCCTCTATTTATATTTCTTTAACAAAAACCCTATTTTCTTTTTATAGATGGACATATTATATTCATTTGCACATATAATGTCGAATCGCACTACACCCCATATTAATATATAGACTTATAAATAAGAAAAAATACCACTAAAGATAGGTGTTGCCTCTAAGGATGGTAGATTCAAATGTCAATAAAAAAATATCTTGTAAGAAATAAACTCTAGCCATCATACTTGCAACCAAAAACATAACACGAAAATCCTTATCTGTTTTCATAAAACATCCATAAGAAATGAGAATAGAGAGAAAAATTTACTAAAAAAAACTTCAGGAATTGATCAAAACAAAGAAGCACAAAGAGAAGCATCCCTCTTGGCATGAGGGGAGACCATTGAAGAGCCAACACTTATTCAAGAGCAAAGGTGCCAAACATATGAGAAGTAGTAAAGGTGACAAAATCAAGTTAAAAGCAATTAGCATTTCTGCTAAGGATATACATGTAAAATAATTCTAGCCATTACTCATGGGAAAGTGTCTAGTCCAAAAATTCATTCAAAAAATATTTTATTATATTTCTTTTTTAGACTCATGTCTTATGAGAGGGGTCTTCCTTAAAAATAGAGTTGGAGCTACTTGAGCATTTTTAGGTATATTTTAAAATTGGCGATCCTATGAATTTTATTCTTAACTTTAGTTCAAATGTTTAGGTCCAAAATTTAAGAAGCTTTCATTTTCTAAAATTTATATACTTGTGATTTTTTTTGGTTAAAATAATTAATTTCAAGAAAATCTGACATGTGATAGAAAATTATTCTTAGCTATTGGAAACAATTTCGAACCCCACCCTATTTTTGCCTGCTCAAATTTTATGATCTAATAAATAGTGTCTATTTTCTAGAAAGAGATTCCAATTAATTGTGTAGCCTTAAATAATAATTCTCATGGAACCTCTAGCTCCACAAAAATAGAGCTTAAACTATTAGAGTAAATAATTAATTCACTAATTATTTATTCTATTACTTAAGCTTACTTAGGTAAATGCATTCGTTTATTAGTTGTAGTCTAGGATTTTGTTATAATTTGTTGATGATACAAGAGTTTGTTCTCTCCAAAGTCATACTTATGCTCTCACCTTGTTCAAGTACTTTCCACCTCATGTGGATGTATGCTTAGTTGTCACACTTATCTCCTAGCATCTTCTAGCTTGTTCTAGGAGATTCCTTGAGCTCTTTATATTTGTGCTCCCTCATTATATTTTAACATCTCTTTTAGCATATTGTAAATACATATTTTCTTGTATTGCAATATCTTTTTCTCTCTTATGTCCATTTAGCATTTTTTCCCTTGCTCCATGCTCTTCTCTCCTTGGCTTCTCTTTAACAGGTTTTTGCATGCAGGTGATCTTGGGCGTCTTCGGAGTTGGATTTCATCAACTCCTACATAAATCCTTCTCATGGGATCCCTACTTTATTATTAGACAACTTTATTTTATTTTTAAAAGAAAAAATAATTAAACCCCAAACGAAATTTTAAATAACCAATCAAAAAAGAGAAATATTCTTAAAAAATTCAAAATAAAAATTAAACAATTATTACATTACAAATCATGTTTAATTTTTGGCAACCCATAGTTTCTCATGCAAATTAATAACTAGCTTATATATATATATATATATATATATATATATATATATATATATATATATATATATATATGTCACACCTATTTTCATTAAATCCTAAAGTCTTTTTTGTTTGGGTTACAATTATGTACAAAGTTGTGTCACCTTTCAGATTGACTTATCACAATGACTGAATTTGAGTATTTCTTTCTAAAAATCATTTTTTTTCCAACATATGATTTTGAAAAATTTACTTTAGCTGAGTTATATATGGTCTCACACATTTCCAATTGGAAATGTCTATTAAATGCATGTTTTATACTAGTTTGTATCTAATTACTAAAGAAATAAAATTATTTCAGAAAATAAATGTTTCAATAACTCTATTCAAAGTCAAGAATATTCTCATATAGAGTTTATTGTGTTTTAATTAGATATAGTATATAGTAATTAACAATATGATTTAATAATAGTTAAGTTTGAGGTTAGGATAAAGGTTAAGTTTTAATGATATGATTCTATTAATGATTATATTTAGGTTTAGAGTCTACATCACAATTAGTATTTTTCTTAGAGTTATAGAATCATATTATTAAAACTTAACTCTTATCCTAACCCCAAACCTTAAACCTAGTGATATATTTCTCAAGCCATATTATTATTATTATTAAAATTTAAGTATGGGTAATCAATAATCATTATTATTATTGACTATTATTATTATATATAGTAATATTATATGATTATTATTATTAAATACAATATAGTTGAATGTGTCGAAAGGGATCATAGGTTATCCTATGACCCCTTTCAACCCATCTGATCAAATCAAATAGGTCCCTAGGGGTCCTAGGACCCATAGGGACATATGTTGTCATGAAATGTGTCAAAAGGGGTTATAGGTTATCCTATGACCCCTTTTAACCCATTCAATCAAACAAAATAGGTCCCTAGGGGTCTTAGGACCCCTAGGGATATATGTTGTCATGAAATGCATCAAAAAGGATCATAGTTTATCCTATGACCCCTTTCAATCCATTCAATCAAACCAAATAAGTGCCTAGGGCTCTTAGGACCCCAAGGGACATATGTTGTCATGAAATGCATCGAAAGGGGTCATGGCTTATCCTATGACCCCTTTCAATCCATTCGATCAAACCAAATAGGTCCTTAGGGGTCCTAGGACCCCTAGGGACATATGTTGTCATAATATACATGGAAAGGGGTCATACATTATCCTATGACCCCTTTCGACCCTTTCAACCAAACCAGATAGGTAGCAAAGAGTCATAGGACCCCAAGGGACATATGTTGTCGTGAGATGTGTCGAAAGGGGTTATAAGTTATCCTATGACCCTTTTCAACCCATTCTAACAAACCAAATATGTCCCTATGAGTCCTAGGACACCAAGGGACATATGTTGCCATGAAATGCATTAAAAGGGATCATAAGTTATCCTATGACCCCTTTCAACCCATTCAATCAAACCAAATAGGTCCCTAGGAGTCCTAGGACCCCAAGGGACATATGTTGTCATGAAATGCATTGAAAGGGGTCATAGGTTATCCTATGAACCATTTTGACCCATTCGATCAAACAAAATAGGTCCCTAGGGGTCCTATCATGAAATGTATCGAAAGGGGTAATAGGTTATCCTATCACCCCTTTCGACCCATTTGATCAAACCAAATAGACCCTTGGTCCTATGAATGCTAGGGTCATATGTTGTCATGAAATGCATCAAAAGGGGTCATAGATTATCTTATGACCCCTTTCAACCCATTCAAATAAACCAAATAGGTTCCTATGGGTCCTAGGACCCCTAGGGACATATGTTGTCATGAAATGCATTAAAAGAAGTCATAGCTTATCCGATGACCCCTTTCAACCCATTTGAACAAACCAAATAGATGCCTAGGGGTCTTAGGACCCCTATAGAGATATGTTGTCACACAATACATTGAAAGGGGTCATAGGTTATCACATGACCCCTTTCAACTAATTCGATCAAACCAAATAGGTCCCTAGGGGTCCTATGTTGTCATGAAATGCATCAAAAGGGGTCATAGGCTATACTACAACCCCTTTCAACCCATTCAATCAAACCAAACATATGTTGTCATGACATTCATCAAAAGGGGTCATATGTTATCCTATGACCCCTTTTGACCCTTTCGATCAAACTAAATATGTCCCTAGGGGTCCTAGGATCCCTAGGGACATATGTTGTCATGAGATCTATTGAAAGGGATCATAGGTTATCCTACAACACCTTTCGACCCATTTGACCAAACCAAATTGGTCCCTAAGGGTCCTTGGAACCCTATGGACATATGTTGTCATGAAGTGCATTGAAAGGGGTCATTGGTTATCCTATGACCCCTTTCAACCCATTCAAAGAAACCAATTAGGTCCTTAGGGGTCCTAGGACCCCTAGGGACATATGTTGTCATGAAATGCATCGAAAGGGGTCATAAGTTATCCTATGAGCCCTTTTGACCCATTTGATCAAAGCGAATAGGTCCCTACGGGTCCTAGGACCTTAAGGCACATATGTTGTCATGCAATGCATCGAAAGGGGTAATAGGTTATCCTATGAAACCTTTAAACCCATTCAAACAAACCAAATAGGTTCCTAGCCATCCTAGGACCCCTAGGGACATATGTTGTCATGAAATGCATCTCACTATATATAACCCTCATGGGCTTAATAAATAATATATTTGTTCTAAACAAGATCATTCATTGCTCTATATTTTTAATTGTAACTTTTTCAATTATAGATGGATTACCTTAGCCTACAACCCTATAATAATAATACATTACTATATTTAGATATTAATTATAATATATGACTATATATTAACTATAATAATAATCATAATATATAACTATTAAATAATAATTATAATATATGACTATATATTGAATATAATAATAATATATATTAATATATTATATTTAGTAAAATACTAATATATAATAATATACAATTTTGTTCACATTGCCTACGCTTGCCAAATTTTGACTTCCCTACAAAATTTGGGTGACCATTTTGGGTATCTGATCTTGAATCAGATACCTGATATGGGATCAGGTACCTAAAATAATCACATACATTTTCCAAAATATTGTGTGTTATTACAAAACCGACAATCACATTTTTTAATGCTATTTTCATGAGTTTAGTGAAAAATGATTTCTTGCGGCCTGTAAGATTAAAAAAAGCTGCTATAATGTATGTTTAGGTGTCTAATATAGTTGTCTAAATGGAGAGAAGTAGTCGTCGAAAGGCTAAACACAAAAGGAAGGTATTAAATGAAGACATTGCAACATATAGGATAAAGGGACAAGGTAAATCACCAAAGGAAGAGACAAGGTATGTTAAATGTGAATCAAGTTGATGATGTATTGACTGAGGGTGAACTCATAGAGTCAAGTAATGAATATGTATAGTTGGGGAATGAAAATGCACCAAATTATAATGATAATATTGGGATTGACATTGTTATAGATAGACATATGATTTGGTCAGATAATTGCATAGGTCAATTCAAGTATGCTCGCATGTTTTATTGGTTGTGTAGGATGTACGTAGAGAGGGTGGTGCCTCATATTTGGATATTTTTTGAGTTCAAACATGGGAAAGGGGAACATGATGGAGTAGGGGCATGTGTGAAGAGAACTCTAGTTAAGGAGCATTTAAAGAATTTAAGATCAGAGCTTCTTTATACTTGTAGCATTGTTATTTGGTGTAGTTCAACATTATCACAGGAGGGGCTCTTGATTTAGTAGTATGTAGGTTCTTTTGGTTGGTTGAGAAAGGGTCCGTAGGTAATAGATCAAATTATGCTACTGTTAGAGACTCATCAAAAATGCATTCATTCGAGAGTTTTGATTTTAGTATATGGACCATTTGGACATGTCAACTATCTTTCTTTTGTCCTAGTTATTTTAAGTGGGATCATTGTGAGTCAAGAGAGTGGGTGGACACATGGGCTTAACATTATCTTACTCCATTGTCTATCATTCCCTCTTTCAAAAATGATGACATGGAAAGTTCACTTGAGCATAATCACATATCGAATCTTCTTTAGCCAGGACATGTCTTTGCATTAGTTGCACCACAGGGGAATGATGAGAAATCAGATTATTGGTTAGCAAATTGTGTAAGAGGTAAAAAAAATCTTGCACAATTGATCACTGATGATGATGATTCACATATCATACTAGTTCAGTTGTTATTGTTGGAACATGGGTGCAGACATACATACTTATAAGGAATGGAATTCCTACATTCAAAGACTATCAGAAGCATAAAATAATTCTCATATATTCACATCTTATTATAGTAACAAATTTGGAGTTTTTGAAGCATAAAGGAAGACCAAAAGTAAAATAACCTTTTACTAATGTTGATCATGAAGCCCTATTGGAGACCCTAAAATAGAGAGAGGACCCTACATGAACACTCGACTAGGTATATTTACGTCTTATATTCTTTTGTTCTTAATGATTCAGTGAACCAATGATTATCTTGTTTAATATGATTATTTACTAGTTTTTTTTATGATATTGGAATGTAGGTACATCATGAAGAGCAGCCATGCATTAAGATAAAAAACTAACCATAGAGCAGAATGAAGACAAATCTATTCTATTTTTGACACTACAATTTTTCACACTACGATTTTTGAAACTATAATTTTTGACACTATGATTTTTGATAGTTGTGTATTGATTCAATAATGATGAAACACTTGAGATATTGTAAATGTAAACTTGTTGATTTAATGTAAGAAAAAAAGATGTTTTTACTTAATGTAATTTATGTAAAGGGACGTAAAAAATGATGATTTTAATACATATTGACACAAAACTTGCATTGTGTCCAATGCAAAAAACTTGAGGGAGGCAAGAAATAATTTTTTTACTTAATAATAACCCTAGTGATACCCTTTTTCCAACCATGGATAGTTTCCATTGTTCACAACCACTCCATACTAAAGAGTCTCTAAGGTGCTCTAAGTGTCGAATCCTAAAAGATGTTCATGTAGATACCTAAAATAACCTATATCATTTATGAGAGATCATATCCTATTTGGATTCAGCACAACGATCTCTTTCAATGCCAAAACTCATAGTGTGCCTTAGTTCATAGGTGCATAACTGTGTAACTTTGAAACTATTGATCTTGACATTTAATTGTTATCACCATTAGCTCTAGATGGGTAGGTGAACCCTAGTTGCACCTTTGTTCTAGTCACAAAGATCCTCCAACGTTCATGACCACCGCATACCAAAGAATCCCCAAGGTGCTCTAAGTGTGTTTCAGGGTCGATCTTCTGAGGGTCATAACTTAGAGCTCGTTGGGTCTATCTATGAAATGTCAAATGCTACAGGATGGTCATGTCAAGGTCTAAAATAACCCATGTAATTTTTGATAGATCGCATTATGTTTGGATTCAGCACAATGATCTTGATTAATGCCAAAACTCGTAGTGTGCCTTAGTTCATAGGTGCATCACTACATAACTTTAAAACTGCTTATCTTGGCATTGAATCGTCAACACCATTAGCTATGGATGGGTAGGTGAATTCTAGTGATACCCTTATTCTAGCCATGAAGAGCCCCCATTTTCAACGTCCACCCCATACTGAAGAGTCTCCACGGTGCTTTAAGTGTGTTTAAGCGGGTGAACCATAATGACATCTTAAGGTGTTACAAAGATCATTTCAAATTAAAAATTGGATCAAAATTTGATAATAAACATTGTTAAAATGTTCTTCACAAATTATTTCATTTGAATCGAATATAAAAAACATAATCAAAATCAATGATATTCCATAAGCATGAACAATACACATGATCTATGATAAGTTGAACAAATCAATATGTATATCATTGTGCACATAAATGAAAAATATATATATCAAAATACATGTATCCATACACAAATTACATAAATATATATCAAAGTTCCTGTATCCATAGACAAATTATACAAATATATATCAAAATACATAGATCCATATACAAAATGTGGCTGACCATACCATCAGAATGTGTATAATATCAATGTTTTTATATAAAATGTGGCATATTCCATCTCAAAATGTCTCATGACATATCCTATTACAACTATACTATCCTATACTACTGGTGGAAGATCAAATACAACCTTTTCGTTGCACTAGGTGGATCGAATATCTAGTACATAAACAAAAAAGGAAAACCCAAAGTTAGACTTCTAAATTTATATGATTCTATGTATCTAACACTAAATTACTCAAATGCATGATGATCCTTTTTTTAATGAATATTTATAGTATTAAACTTTCATCATAAATACCTCTCTCACTGACCTAATGCACCGGTTAGGAGTCCTCTCAAATTTCATAGTCCTCTCATATGTCATCAGCAATGCATGAACCTCGTTGATTGTGGCCTATATATGTTCAAATATGTTTGTCAGATTAATCTACAACTTAAACTATAAAATTATAATTCGTAGCATACTAAATTTTTAACATATAATGAAGAATTTAGACTTCAACTTAGCTCTTGACTCCTCCTCTAGATATAATGGTTGTGTGAGCAAAGATACAAAACTCTGATGTCTAGCCTCCTATGCACTAGGTGTTTCCTATGAGATACAAAAGACCAGTTGTTAATATCACAAAAATCAATTTTAAATTTGTTTATTAAAATAAGGAAAATAATAAATAAATGATACTTATACATATAATGGGGCTCTCATTGTGAGTGAAAATTCCAGAGGGTCTGCAATTCTAAATCTTCCTAGACTCATTACTAGTAGCCATGCCCTATACATTAAAGAATGTAATTAAATTTCATTACCACAAACATTTTACATGAGTACATCGATATTTAATCACCTTAAAAGAATCTAATTACCTTTCCCTCATCAATTGTTTGTGCCTCACCCCTCGCAATCTGGCCCCCACTAACAGGTGATACCTACAAGAGAAAAACGAAGATTAGAAACCATATATGCTCCAATATCAAATAGAAAAATACTGAGAACACAACATATTGTACCATAGATGTCTTAGGGCCAAATGAAATAGCTGATAGCATGACATTATCAACCTGTCTAAGCTCTTCCTCAGTCATCAACTAAACATGGATGGAGATAACACACATATATAAGTCAATATCGGTTAAAATTACTCTATTATAAAGATTAACTCTAAATCACATATGCTGTCACAAAAATATATATACATGTACCGAAATAGAAGAATTTCATGCCTTTGCATGCCCCTCCTCTCTCATGTAAAGGTGTGTAGCCTCTGTATGTGCATCTAGTGTATCCTCCTCGAATACAAATTGATACTTAGAAAGATCACCTATGAGACCCAGACAAATATTCTTTCATGTTATGAAAGTATGGGGCACAAAAATATGTGATGAGCTCACTGATGATGAACTTGCACTAGCATCATCAACATGGTGAGGCAACACTGAATTAGCATGGGATATCAATAGGCTACTCAATCTATGGGTGGCTCTAATAGTCTCAGAGCTAGCCTCTATAATGATATTAGGATTTTGCACTAGAGGAGGGGGGAGACATCAATAGGAGGTACAAAAGTGTCATCTTTATTCTACTAGGAAAAGGGTCTATTTTGAGTAGCTCATCCTCCTACACCCATGTTGGGCCTCATGCTCCAATAGTTTACCTTGAGGTCCAACACAAATTTGGTATACAATTTTTTAATGAAATAGAATGTCACCTCTAAATTGTTGTGTGGAGGAATGTCAAAAACCATCCACCAAAGATCCCAAAAGTTTGCATGCATAGCCTCATTTATGCACCATTTAATTGATAATTTGGGCTTTGTGCATTCTACTTGTTTACCAATTTTTAGGTCCACAAAAAGGCTAACTATATCATCTTTAGTTATATTTAGGACCATAACCTTATCATAGTCCAACTGGTCATCAAACATGGCATGCATTTACTCACACCAGTGAAGAGTGGCATTTTGTTCATTGGTAAGTATTTTAATATTATCCACTATGGTGTTGAACATAGATAACATGGAAGCCACTATACATATAATTTTATATGTGGTTTGCAAAACCCTCAGTTTGGCAATATTTTCAAATATCAAATCCTCAATTCAAGGAGAGTTTTGAGGGGGTAGAGTATCATTTTCTAGATATTTTTGAGGGGGTACTCAATCATTTGGTGGAGGGTCATGAGGAACATTGTTCCTTGGCTCAGTATCGTTATTTGGGTTAGCCATACCTATTAATTTGCAAAACATTTAATTTCTATTAAAAAAATTCTAAATTTCAACAATTTTTATTAAAAATACACAAATTTTAACAAATTCTATTTAAAATAACTAATTTATATTCATATTCATTGAAATCATAAATAAATATTTAAAAATATTAACTATATTTGATACCCATTATGAAATCCAATACCTAAAATGGAGCACAACCAAACAAACCAAAAAACGCAATGCAAAAATTGTTGAGATAATGGGTGTTGCACACATTGCATAATATTGTTATATTGCATTATTTTATTTTATTATGTAATGCTGCACCTAGATGAATGTGCAACGTGTAAAGATTACCATGGGATATACTTGATGAGTTGTATTGTAACATTGTGATAATATTTCATGTAATTATTTAATATTGGGGAAAAATTTAAATTTCCAAAATTAAATGTGGGGTCAATGGGTTAGGTAGCACATGTTTTATGTAATACCACTTGGTGGTTTTGTGGGACTTGCTACTATATAAGCATCCACAAGGGTAGTTGTTATGTGAAAAGATAGAAGGAAAAAGGCAAGAGTCAAGCGGAACAAGGCTTGATAGGTTAGCCAACGGAGCATTTTGCACAAAGGTTGGAAGAATGACATGGGATTTGTGGATTCATTCTTGTTCACATGGATTTCTTGGTTGTGGCTATGGCTTTGAAGGATTCCATGGTTGTATTGCATTGATGTTTTTGCTGAATAATACGTGGTGATGGATGCTTTTGGAGGCCGGGTTATTCCCTCAATGAGGATTTGTTAGGTATATCTTATGTCACATTTTTGTGGGTATGTTGTCTATTCTCTTGCATGTAGATTTTAATTGCATATATATTTCATATCTATTATGGGTTATGTGGAAATGGTTATATTCTTTGTTACAAGTTTCCTTACAAAAGTCACTTTCAAATTTTTTTTAAAAAAAATCTATTGTAGATTTTAGGTATCCAATTTCATATCGGATACTTGATATTATATCAAGTACCTAATAACTTATCAGATACCCAAAAAGTCTTGGTCCAAACCTTTTAACCTTGGTATCAGGATGGCTAGAAAAAAGTCAAAGCAAATTTTGAAATGCTTTTAGAATTTTTCAAACTCCACCTTTTGCACATCACCACTTTTTGACACACCACGATCCTGCACATACCCATATGTATGTAGGGGAAATATAATGCCCATTAACAATGACATTAACTCTGCCAATACATGCATGGTTACATCCTTGGCCTCCATTCTTGGGCTAGCGTATGGAGCCTTTATATCCAGCCATTTGCTATAAATTGGAGAATGTGCTTCATGCCTAACATTCAAGTGATGCATCTGCATATGCAATTTTATCACCTTAAAAAATTGTATTTGATCCTACTAGTTGGGAACAACTGATTGTTCATTTTATTATACCTAATCTGATGACAATTGTACAAGAATTTGTGATCAACCCAACTAATCAACAACTAGATCAATTTAACTAGGTTATGGCTTGGGCATGTGCTATTCCCATTTATCATATGGTTTCAATGTTGGAGGCAGTATTTTTTATGTGTGCAAGATATGGAGGAAGAGAAATGGTGTTGGTAAACATGAAAATTTAATAATACCAAGTCACCTTGAGGAACTTGTGTATGCTCTTGGAAAAAATGTCATCAAAAATGTTCATTATGAGCTTTTTTTCTTCTACATATTTTTGCATGGAGCCTTCACACACCTAGTGCTCACAAATGTCTACTTAAGAATGTAAGTGAACCTATAATGCACTACAATGTCCTGAAAGATGTAGAAAATCATATAATTCTTCATCACACAAGGTCTTTCACTTGGTGTGCTCATTCATTATGTGATAATATATTTTGTAGTTTCTTTTTCAACTTTAAATTGGTGAAATCAAAAAACATAACAATAGTATGAGCAAAATTAGATGCACAAAACTAAATAAATCAAGAAAATACAATGAATGAAAAAATATGTATGTAAAATTAAATAGTAAATGCAGTTATAGAACTTGCAGGATCTAGTTTGAAGCCATAGTTTTTAACCTGAATGCCATCATTTCTTTCCACATCAATCAATTGTATAGTAATAATTTTTATTATTTAGAATGGATATAAAAATTTTGGTAACCATATATACTCACAACCTATATTCACCAAGTTATATCAAGTATATCATCTCATTCATTTTCAAACAAGTTGTGCACTACTAAAATGTTTAAATTAAAAATAGAGTAAGAAAATATACGATAAAACTTTACAACATGCTCCCAAATAATTGATAAGAAGAAAATGGTTATTGAAATATTTTGTCTACCAAAGCATGGAGATGTAAAAAGTGTATTATTACACAAGCATAAATGTAAAATAATATCTACTATTGTTGGCTTGTAGAAAGTTGAAGTTATAGCTAGGTACACTAGGTAATGTCATGTTTAGAGCTAATGTCATTGTGATTCAAAGGTAATTTTTCATGTTTAGAGGTAATTTCATTTTGGTTTAGAGGTAATGTCAATGTGACGGTGATAATAACTTTAGTGAAGAGTTGAGTGTAAGGAATTACTACCCTATGCATCTGCTATAAATTCTTGGGAGCCAAGGGACCCTAAACCTATGCTACATTTTGTAGAGACGTGAGAGAAATTACTATTGGGTTTAGTACTTCATAACATTTTGGATCATATAGTAATCCAACTAGAGTAAATCATTGACAAACCAAACATATAATGAAGAGGAAACTTGAAAACTTAAATGTAGAAATGTAGAAATAAGAGCTATCAAGGATCAAACCCCTATACTAGAGTTACAACACAATCTAAAGTTAATTTTAGATATAAAAAGAAAAACATGACATAAATCATTCCCAATTTTATCTTCACAACTTAAATGCTCTGCCATGGCCTGAGTTAAAACCCTCATTACTTTTGTTGGTTTGATTTTTCACACTTGCAAATTTTTTTGAAAATTATGGTGAGAAATCATATGAGTTTTTAGGATTGCCCTAGTCTTGCCCTGTTTCATGTGTTATCACAATCTATTGATTTTTCCAGATTGATCTCCTAAAATAGGCATGAATTTGTCCCAGGTCTGAAATTGGTGGCATCCCTTTTGAATTTCTCAGGAGGAGTTGTAAAGTGTTTTAAGTTAGTCCTTTACGTTCTTACGGTGTGAGGTTTCACGTAACAACACAATGCCTTTTGCTTTTGGTTTCTGTGGCCACGCTTTATAATTCAGCTAAGAGGCATAAAGGATTTATCGCACTTTGAAAAGCTCTTGTTATGGGCTTATGAGTAAACACCTTGAGTGAAGGAGCAGGGAAAGCCTACAGTGTGGTTTACGCATATACGTTTCAATGGGTAGTATAGAAGCATAAAGCATGATCTGAAGGGCGCGCGAGGGTATTACGGTGTTACGAGTAAAGGTTTTTCATAAGGACAGAGGCAAGGTTCCATGTGGTTTACGTGTCTATGATTCTTGGGTTTGCAGACGACCGTAAAGCTTTGTTTTAGCAGTAAAAGAATCATGTGGGACCTATTGTAGTGTCAGAAGGGCCCAATTGCAGCAAATCAGATGGAGGCATGACATGTATGTCAGATGGGCCCATCCCTCGTGGCACATGACTTAAGTTTTGATATTACACCCTTACGCTTGTAAGTTAAGCGTATGAAAAAAGAGTTGTTTTTTTCCCTTTTTCGTGGTTATGGGTCCGGTCTCAGCGTGTAAGCGTAAAAAGGTGAAAAGGAAGATCAAGAAAAAGGGCTTACGCTTATACGATAAAAGGAAAACATGAGACCGCAATAGCAGTTGAGAGGGCTCTCCAGTGATACGAATAAAGCTAAGTCGTAAGAGTGAAAGATAAGTTTCGAAGCCTTATGCTACCTCAAGAAATGAAGTAAGCAGAACAACATAGAGGGAATTTCCAAGGTCTCTGCAGATGCGTGCACGTAGGAGCGTAAAGGCTACAAGGACGGCCTGAGTGAGTGTTTTACGCTGACGCGAGGAATGTTGAATCGTAAGAATGGAGATGTTAGTAAAAAGGTTTTCAATGTTTCGGTGTAAAGGGTTACGTATAAGTGTAAAAGGTAATAAGATAGAGTTAAGGATCTTTACACTTATACGAAAGAAGCTTAAATTGTAAAAGCGAAAACACACAATAAAAGGGCTTGAGATCCTACGGGGTAAAATGTTTCGTAGAAATGTAAAAGGGATTTGCAAAACAGTGTAAAAGCATCATTACGTTCCTATGATTAGGGCATTTTGAAGCTTCTCCAAGTGAGTGTAGAGATCCATCGAGAGCATTTTCAGCATCACGAAGATTGAAGGTTTGACTCAGCGTAAGAATGGAAGATAGTCATATAAGAAAGAACCTTTGATGTGTCATGACAGATAAGCAAAAAAGGACAAAATTACTGTAGCCAAGCAAAGTAAGGCTTTGAAAAGTACAATCAAAATCCAATTTTGCAGCTGATATACCCTGATGGTGACCTGCGATCATAAGTTTTAAAGCTCATGCATGCTAAATTTATTAAAAAGGTTGGCAGATATATAATTAAAACATCAAGGATTTAATTGAATTACCAGCCTCAAGAAGCTTGTTTCTATGTTGTTCTGAAGTTTTGAAAGCTATAGAACTCTGTGTATCCTGTGAAGTTGCAGAAGAATTCAAAGTATAGTAAAAAAGACATGGCTGACCAAGAAGTTGAAGAGGTACACACAGAAGAATTCAAAGTTGAAGACGAAGTTGATGATGTGGTAGAAGTCACACCAAAAGGAAAAAGGAAGAAATCTGTTGTCAAAACAAAAAAGAAGACAATGGTCAGAAAATCGAACAAGCATGCAGAAGACTGGCTAAAACTCCTTCCAGAGTCATCAAATTCAATTTCTGCAAACGATCATATATTTAGAGACCCTTATGCTTTTGTTTGAGATGTTGAATGCCCTAGAATTACTGGTTATGATCTTTTCATGTACTTTTATCATAATAGAGTAGAGAATGTGCCAGTATGTAACCCATGGAATAGAAATATGGTGAAATTAATTTTTCCAGAAGTGTTCGTTGATGTTGACCTATTGAAGGCCCTAATAAATTCATACAATCTAGTAACCAGGACTTTTCACAGGCATAATGGGAGTGTATTATGTACATTGGACAGAACTTCTTTTATTGAGGCTTTTGGATTGATGGGACAAATAGATGTACCTATTGACATTGCAGACTTACAAGGAAAATTCGTTAGGAATAAAACCTGCTTTGTAAACAATGTCATGCTGCCGCAAATTCCTTACAAAGTTAAGAAGGCAGGGTTAATCCAAAAAAAGGTAGGAGACTTTTTACCTTTGAGTAGGTTCAAAAATTATTTCAAAAACACAGTGTACGGGTTGCACAAATTATTGGGAAGTGATGGTGTAGAGGATTGTGTATATGGTTCTCTTTTTCTGATGGCATGCGACATACAGGATCCTTTTCATCATAAGGAGTATGATTATGTGGCCTTTTTCATTGACATCATGCACATGCAGATTTCTGATGCTAAGAAAGGAGAACTGAAAGACTTCAAGTTCCATCATTATTCATTATTGATGCACCTTATCCTGTATACCAACATTGGGTACATCAGTGGAGACTTCATTGATCAAACTTCTGATGAATTTGGTGAGTTACCTGTGCAACTCTGGACTCGTATTTGGCATAAAGATTTCTTCTATTCAAATGCCCTAGTTTTTTTCAATTTGTTCAGTTCTATTATCATGAGGCAGCTAGATCATACTTTCTTTAGGGCACCCAATGTTTTGAAGACTCTGCTTAGGCCCTCTTTCTTAGATGAAAAAACAAAATTAGATCATAACTGGGGAAGCACATTTTTGTTTAAAGAATGTACTTTAATTAGAGTTTTTGCATGCCCACAGCCTCCTCATCTATTGCCTAAATATCTACCCCCCTAGATTGGCCATTATTGAATTCTTTTGGCAATTCTTATTGATGAATAAAGAAATGATCCCTCCCTCTCTGCATAAGCCTACTTTTGTATGTAGAACCTTTAAGGTAGGAGACTTTGAAATAGGAAAGAATGCTTTTGAGGAATTGAGTGACTATTTAGGTCAGTATAAATTTTCTACTGGGCCCTATAGGATGTATGATCTAACAGTTATATTGCAAACGAGGTTAACACCATTAGGGGTTTTGTTTTGCCTCCAAGTAAGCCTATCCCTGTAGAGGACATAATTGCCAACATAGTAGCAATAGGGGAGGCAGATGAGTTATTGAGGAAGTATGAAGAAATAAGGAAAGTAGAAAATGCTTTGAAGAGGACCAACCCTGATTTTAAGGGTTTTTATACAGAAGTTCCATATCCTAATAATCTGAGGAAAATGATTGAGAATTTTGATCATATCATGTTACAAATGCCTCATGAGCCAGAGGGAGAAGAAGCCATTGTAAATAGAGAATCCCCTGAACCAGATACACAATTAGAAATTGATTTGGAAGAAGAGCAGCCATCAACTTCAGCCTAGGTGCCACAAGGAAATAAAAGACAAAAGAAAATGCACATCCTTGAAAAGGTGGTAAGCAGAGCTATACAAGTCATGTCTGGAAGTAGTGAGTATTTTGTTGATATTAAGCAAAATTATTTTCATCAAAGGGCTACTGAAGTAGGAAAAGGTTCTACTGACATGCAAATTGCAGCATCAAGGTTGGATGATAGGCTCATTCAATCTGAGAAATTCATGGAAGATGATGATTTTATTAAATCATCATAATTTAAAAGTTTTCTCTATAAAATCAAACAAAATGAACTCACATTGAGTCTCATGCCAAGAGAAGATCTAGAGAAAAATAAAGAGTTAGTTGAAAAACTATTGGCTTATGACCCTAAAAGTGAAACAATGACTGCCACAGAAGCTAGGGAATTAGTACATAGGAGTGGCATGATTCTAATACCACATTGGGACATTGAGAAAGCTTTTGTGTTGGACCAAATGAGAAGACAAGATAAGGCCATCAGTTATGAAGTCACTAGAAGTGAAGGTTTTAAAAGAGGGTCAGGTTTTAATGTGGACACTAAAATCCTAGTAGTATGGAGTGTGGCCCCTAACACCAAGAAGCCTAAGATGATGGATATATAAGAAACTGCTCAGGGCAATATGATTGTGTGGACATTAGAGAGTACTACTAGGAAGGAAATCTCTAGTTTGGTAAAACATTTTTCTCTTATGAATGAGGAAAAGGTTGATGAAATTGAGGATAAGTTAGCTGCAATGTTTAATGAATGCCTTGATATCAGGAGAACATATGAAGAAGAGCTCAAAATGAGCCATGTATAGAAACAAAGAATAGAGGAGTTGGAGGAAAAAATTAAGATTCTAGAAATAGAAATAAAATCCCTCAAAGAATAGCTCAAGATGGCAGCAAAGGCAGAGCATGCACCAAGGCAAGAGGAAGAAAGAAGGCACGTAGTAGAAGCAGAGGCCCAAATAGAAGAAATGCTTATGGGAACAACAGTGTCAGTGCCTGTGGTTAGTGTGGAAATAGAAGTTTTCCAGGTTGATAATAATACCAAGAAAAATGTTTTGATGAGTGTATTAAATCATAGAATCAGCATTCTGAAAAGAATATCTCAGGATACTTATAATATATTCATTAGTCTGCAATCTGCAGAACAGGTATGCATGGGTGCAGTTACATGGCTTGAGCCTATTTTTCAACAGTGGGGAACCTATATGCAATTTTTTGACAGGTTGATACCCTTGTTAGCCAAGAAGCCAGATCTCCCAGATAAAGTTATTATTGTGAAGGAAGGTATGGACAAAGTGAAAGAATTATTGTAAATCTTCATAGGGAAGCTGGCAATAATTCAAAGTAAATTAAAAATGCTAACAGATGGTTTCTATTCTTTGATTCCTTCTGTTATTGATTCTAATGATAAGTTAAAAGATTTTGATGAGTGGTCTAATTCTTTTGATCACATTATAGACTTGCCACAAGTGGTGTTCATTCTCCAAGATGGTATTGATGAATGTCTTTTCAATGAACTAATTGATACCCTTTTCAAGATTGAAACTGAAGTGAATAGGTTTATCATAGAAGGAAGGGTGATTACTGATGCCAGGTGGTAGAAAATAGTGGATGAATTAACAACAGTTAAGGAATGTGACTGGCCCACTAAAAGAGAAATATTTGTCTGGGAAGCAATCGCAGAAATCAAAGCACTACCAACTGGGAGCAGTTAGAGAAAAGGACAAAATTGAAGATTTTATGCTCCAGCTATCATTTGCCTTCTGTTTTATTTGTTTGTTTTTGTTTGTTCGGTTTTCTTTTGAAAAGGGGTAATTTACCCAATTTTTGAAAAAGGACACTTGTCACTTTTTTTAGCCCGAAGCTTGTTGCATCTCACATTATTTAAGTGAGATTCTAAGGCTAAAGAATGGTTCGAATTCTATTTCTTCTAATTATTGTGCTTAGTCTGGTTTTTGGTCCAAATTTTGAAAGCAAGTTTGTCATGTATTTTTCTGTCAAATTCTCTGAGAATACATGAATATAGAATGAGCTATGTTTCTTTCTGAAGGCCATTCTAAGTCTACTGTAAAGGATGTACCATTTTCAAAGGAAATGAATACAAATTATGAACTGTCCCCATATCATTTCTTTCTGAATTGTGTCTCCTTTTAAATACTTAGCTACCTTGATGTTTTATGAGTAAAAGCTTGTGCAATTGAATGCAATCTAGTTAGGTTGTATATCCATTTATCATTGCTATTAATTTAATGGATTAAATAAAGGCTTTGATGAATGTGATAAGATTCCTTAAGTATTGAAAAGGATTTTTGAATGATAAGTTCTGATAAGAATTGCTGATAGAATTTTTTGTAAGGCAACAAATTAGATCTAAGAATTTGCTATAGACTATGAACCCCAATGGATTAGGCACTGATCAAGTTATTTCAGCTGAAGGAGAAATATCTTACAAATGGTTTTTCAAATGCACTTCAAAGTTCGCCAGCACTTGTCTACATGGAATGTTTTAGCTTCAGTTAGCCGTTGTTGTTGAAAACATCTGCAGATCTATAGAAGAATTCTTGGCCATATCTATTTATGGGATGTGTTTATCAAGTTAGTAAGAATTATGTATATGTTTGAGGATCTTGAAATGAGAATCAGAATGAAACTAAGAATAATCCTCATATAGTTGTTTCAATTTTGAACCATCCCTGGGTACACCCACCCTGGTTTTGCGGAGCCAAAAGAGTAGAAAACCATCTATGGTTTTGTTGAAGTTGGGTCCAAATACCTTACATATGCCATTGTTAATAAGAATAGGCTAGTATTTAGATTGTGCATGTACTTTCATTTTGGTATTAAGCATTTTGTCGCTTAGTAGTTTTAGTACATTTTAAAACACCAACAACTTCATCAAAAATTAAGGAATAGAATATGATTATGTCCCCAACAGAGAACTAAAATGCAATTTGTTTGGATACCACTTAGTATTGTGTCAATAGATTCAATAAATTATACTACCATGCAAATTAACTTACATTGAGTTAACTTGTAATGTCTTAAAATAGTTAAGTGCTACCTAACTATGTCCAAGGCATATGCACACTAGAGGCATACTCCACCTACTAGGCTACCTACATACCTATATTCACAGGATCCAAACCCTTGAACTACTCACTCTAATGAATATGTAGTTCTAGTTTCTAATTGTTTTGATGTAGCTATATTCCTATAACTATTGGTGAGCTTTACTATCCTAATACAACTCTTCACCATCATACACCCACTCAAGAAAATCAAGCAGTTTTTTATAATTACAATACTTTAACACCTTGGTGCATCCTTTATGTTATAGTTTACAATTAATATAAGGTTGGCCTATATATGTCCTAACTCACTCCTTATATAGTTATTTTTAAAAGCTTGTGACAATACCCATGGCCATGCTACCTGTTGAGTGAGTTTTATTATTTTTTGTTGTGCCAAGATCTTGTTGTTTATATACATACATAAATACATACATATACACACATATACATATACATATTTATATATGTATATATATACATACATATATAAAGATCACAAGGGCACACAAATGATATACAGAGATCACAAGGACAAGACAATGAAATGAAACAATCACAAGGGCACGGTAATGAAATCGTAGATCTCCACTAATCTGAACAATCCACAAGATCTCTCTCTATATATATGCATACATACATATACATCCATAAATACATACATACGTACATACATACATACACACACATGCACACATACATGTATATAGATACATCTACACATGCAATTTTATTATCTTGGAAAACTATATTTCATTGTGCTAGCTGGGAACAATTGATTGGTCATTTTATTTTACCTAATTTGATGACAATTCTATAGGATATACTTGATTACCTAACTTATAATCAGACTAGGAAAAATGGGTAGAGTTCGCAAGAAATTTTAGAAAAGCATATCATAGCAGATATTTTTAGAAAGAAACAAGCCATAACCTAGTTAAATTGCTCTAGTTGTTAATTAGCTAGGTTGATTAAAAATTCTTGTAGAACTGTCATCAGGTTAGGTAAAATAAAATGAACAATCAATTGCTTCCAGCTAGCACGATCAAATACAATTTTCCAAGATAATAAAATTGCGTGTGTAGATGTATGTATGTATGTATGTATGTATGTATGATTATAGGACATAATAACCCAGCCAAAATAACCCTAGACAAAATAACCCAGCCATAATAACCTAAGGAAAAAATAACCCAGGGTCATAATAACCCAATCCAAAATAACTTGGAGTCAAAATAACCCATGGACAAAATGACCCCATAAGATTATAGAGAAAGGAAAATAGAATTTATAAATTACAAGCATATTTCTAAGAAAAAAATTAATTCAAATTTTCAATTAATGTGTCAAATTATGAGTAATGCCTCTTATATAATCTAAAATATTATTATTGTCATAACCATCAACTAGTCTTTTTAGTCTTTCTTTGAGTTCACTATATTTTTTCTTGCTTGGTTGTGTAGTGTGTCCAGCCATATATTTCTCTATTTTATTCTCTTGGTGACCCTGTTATTTTTTCACTACTTTGATGAATCCCCAAATTGAGTTATGTGATGATTAAAGTGATTCACTAAATCCTCTAAGCCATCCCTCAATAGAATTATTAGTTTTGGGAATATCATCTTGAATAGTTGAATAGCAGCTCCACATTGTGATTGGAAACTTGGGTGACCATCTATTGCCTCTTCTAATTAGTCTTCCAATCCATGTGTCTTCAAAATAATCAATTATGAGTTGCAAAGTCTCCTCATGTTCTATTTAATAAGGAGATTGTAGAAGTATTTCAAATGCATTGGTTATATATATTTGAGGCACAAAAGTTAATGCCTCTTCATAATGCCTTTTGACTTACATCTTTTCATAATAACTCTTATTTAGCTTATTCCCACAAATTTGTCTTTATTTTTATAACTATTTACCATTTTATAAGTTATTTAAGCACATTAAAGATGTTTTAAGGATATTTAGGGGTATATAAGGGATATATGGTCTTAAAATGACCTAAATATCCTCTATGGTGCCTCACAGTCCCTTTTTGAGCATACTAACTTGATCTAGAATGACTATGGGTTATTTTGTCCATGGGTTATTGTGACCCTGGGTTATTTTTTCCTTGGGTTATTATGGTGGGGTTATTGTGTCCAAGGTTATTTTGGCTGGGTTATTATGTCCAGCAACCCCCTAGTCTGCATTACTTTTGTGCAGGATCTTGAGCTAATTCACTTAGCATGGGGTGAGTGAGTTTTATTGTTTTATTATTTGGATTCTAGAATATGGGCTTTGTTTTATCATTGGCTTTGTTCAAGTCCCAATTCTAATGAAGCAACAAAGTGTTTTTTAGGGTGGGAAGGACTATATAATGAAGAGGAAACTTGAAAACATGAATGTTGAAATGCTGAAATGAAAGTTATCAAGGATCAAACACCTATGGAAGCATTACAATACAATGTGAAGTTGATTTTAGATATAAAAAAAGAAGAAAGAAAAATGTTACATAAATTATACCCCATTTTTTTTAATTGTGGAGAGTTGCATGCAAAAGAGGGTGGAGTGATCTGAATATTGGTGGAGATTTCATTATTGTGCCCTTGTGATCACTGCAGTTCATTGTCATGCCCTTATGATCTTTGCATTTTGTTGATGTGCCCTTGGTGGAGATTAGTGGAGATCTAGAATTTCATTTTCATTTCCTTGTGATCTCCTTTCCCATACTCTGTGATTTCATTTTTGTGTCATATCCTTGTGATCTATGTGCCCTTTGCAGCTCACTACAACATTTGGGGTTAAATTGTGATGGAAATTTGTGATGGCGGTGTAATTTGTGGTGTTCAAGCCCAAAAGTAGTATTGTTTTCTTTGCAATTTTTTTCAAGTGGAGAAGAGCTACCTATGTAAATGTTCTTTTATCTTCCCTCTAAACATGTATCTATTTATATTTCCCCTAGTAATTGATCTCAAGGGCATGGCAATGAGATGCAAAGATACATGTATACATGTACATACATACATACATACATATATAGTACATACATATACACATACATATATTCATACATACATACATTTTCATATGCAATTTTATCACCTTGGAATACTATATTTGATCTTTACTCAATCACCAACGGATAATATAAGTTGTATGTACAGATTTTTGCATACTTAGTTTGGTATGAATAGTTTTGATTGAATTTATTTGAGGAGAGTGAGTCTACTCATGATGATAATGGCTCCATTTATTGGGTCTTTAGAGGAGAGATACTTACAAAAGATTAGATGGTGTAGTAGGAGGAAGATGGTTGTGTGAATGGTTGATTGAGCAAGTTGCAAAAAATTAGCGTGTCAGTTGCAAGTAGTTTCATTCATTTGATAAGAGGATCAACTTTCAAAGTAGGATGATCAAAATTGGCATGTCCATCCTTATGATAGATGTCTCTATCTCATAATAGAAAATTACCTCAAATGACAAGTGATAAATTATTAAATATATGGAAAATTAGAAGAACATTCACCAATAATATTTTCAAAGGACAAAAATATAATTTCGTGGAAAAAGCCATGAGCTATGTGGCTCAACATTATGGCTATTCCACTATCTATTAGTGGAAACTCTTCACATTAAATACAAAGATCTTAAAATTAAAAAATATAGCTATCAGAGATCTATATTTGTGTTTTAGTGATAAAAAATATACAGTCTAATTTTAAGAAAAATAATAGTCTTAAATGTATATGATTAAATAAAATAAACAAGGGTACTAGTTGTTGTATAATTCTAGTATTGCTAATTATGTTTAAAAAATGTTCAATAAAACAAATATGATGTAACATAAATGGATCATCTATTCAATCCTATCATGACCTAATGTGAATGCATCCAATCATTACCTAGATGATATTATGCACAAGATCTTTACTCAACCACCAAGAGATGAAAATCTCTAAGTATAGATTTTTGCATACTTAATTTGGTATGAAAAAATTTGATCAAATGCAAGGATAATTGCTTGTGTGAATTGAAGACATGACTGATTAATTTAATTTAGCACAAGTACTATGCAAGTGTGTATGTATGCATGTAAAGTAGTTCACATAGTGAACTGATTTACATACATGCACATATGCATACAATCATCATAATCAGTTATCCTTGAATCTAACCAAAGATATTATATATGAACAAGAGATACATGTTTAGAAGGAAGAGAAAAGAAAATTTATATAGGCACCTCTTCTCCCCTTGAAGAAAATCATAGAGAAAGGGCACAGAGATCACACATAAAATGCAACAAAATCCTAAATCTCCACTGATCTTCACCAACGATCAGAGCTCTCCACCCTCATTCAAAGCTTTCCACCCTCTTTTGTGTGCAACTCTCCACAACCAATCAAAACAAATGGAGAATGATATATACATACATACATACCTACATACATACATACATATATATATTAATACATACATGAAAACAACAATGCACTTTCTAAGAGTTTACAATTGTTCTTGACAAAAATAATGTTCTACAAGAAAAATGCATCTAAAGGTACTATGACATTGGAAACAATAGTTAAATTGGTGTATTTCTGATTAGCTAGGTTGATTAATTCATTATTATATGATCTAATGGTAATGTTAGTTATTATTTTTACATACATGAAAACATTATTATTATTCATCATTATATATGCATACATACATCAAAACAACAATGCACTTTCTAAGAGTTTACAATTGTTGAACAAAATTAAATTTTTATAGGAAAAAGCACCTAAAGAAATATTAGCTTAGAAGCAAGAACATGGTGTTGAAATAGTATAGAAAGTACTTGACATGAGAAGTTTGTAAGTGAGGTGGTTGACCAATCTTGAAATTTTTTATGCTGAACTGAAAGCTATCGATGATCAAACATATATTCTAGAGTTACCACACAATGTGAAGTTGATTTTAGATAAGGTAGAGGCAGATGTTTAGAAGTTTGATAATCAAAATTGAAGGCATGAGAGCAAAGGATGGGTGACTTTAGAAAGAGACAACATGACAAAAACAATACCTAGACAACATAGAGGATATTATGGGAGCCACTAGATAGAATCCAAGAAAGTGTTGTGGTAGGTACTATGACATTAGAATCACTTGCAAGAATATTTGAGAATCTATAGTCCAAATATCAAATGTTTATAAGAATGTTTTAGGTATCAGCATTGTCTCCCTATGATTATCCCAAGTATCAAATGCTTATAAGAGTGTTTCAAGGTCGAGAACCACTTCAACATCCTTTGCATGGTTTAGAGGTAATGTCATTGTGGCAAAGGCTTCTGCAAGGAAATGAGCCTTGTGATTATGGTATTTACACATAAGAACTTTCTTCTTTAACTCCTTACACTCAACTCTTAACTAAAGTTATTCTTCAATTCCTTGCATACACAATTTTATCACCTTGGAAAATTGTATTTGATCTTGCTAGCTAGGAACAATTGATTGTTCATTTTTTTGTACCTAAACTAATGAAAACTCTACAAGAATTTGTAATCAACCCAAAAAATTAACAACTAGATCCACTTAACTAGTTATTGTTAGTTTCTTTCCAAAAATATTTTCTACGATATGTTTTTGTAAAATTTCTTGTGAACTCTATCCATTTTTCCTAGTCTGCATTATTTTTATGGAGGATCTTGAGGTAAGTCACTTAGAACAAGTTGAGTGAGGTTTATTTTACTATTATTTGGATTCTAGTATATGTACATAGAGGGATTTCTAACCTTGGAGACTAGAAGATTGGATCCTAAAAATCTTTGAGCATTTGAGGTCAATGGGAAAATTTCAACTTCAACATGCCTACTAGAAAATTTGGGGATTGATTGCAATGAAGTCTTCATAGTTGAGTACAGTGATCACATGCCACTAGATATCAAGGAGATCATCTCAAAGTATATTTGGTCATTCATGAGTAAAGGCATTGGATAATGACAGAAGGTGGTGCTTCACCTAGTGGAAGTGGAGTTTCTCATGAGTTTAGGTCCTTTTTCTTCCACTTTTAGTTTGTAATAAACTTATTTGAGGATTCATATTAGAAATGAGTCAGATTGCATGGTTTGGTACAAGATTGTCATGCGGCCCTTGGACATCCTATGTCAAACTATATTTGAAGACATTTTAGTCTTGAATATGTGGCAGTAAATTTCTTTTTAAGGAGAAGTGTCTTCATCCATTAGTCTCTTACAAGATGGCGAGTATCATGGGTATAAGATGTAGGTGTATGTAGGAAGAGGATTTGATGGAGTCACTGGAGGAACAAGTAGCTAGAATTTTCAAGCCTACCAATGATCAAGAAAAGGGAACCATGATCGATTTGTTGGGTGTGGACTATTGGACAGGAGGCCATGTTCATGATGGGAATACGGTGTTTGATTTTTTTCAGCCAATTATCCAAGTATTAGGAAATTTGATGTCTACAAATGGAATGATATGAAGAATTATTGTAGAAGAGATTTATTTGGAGGTGACTATTGCCCTGGATTTGATCAACACTAGCCTCTTGGGTGGACATATGTTGACCCTATTTTGTCTATAAGTTGAAGGTAAGAAGAAACTAATGAAGAAGGCTTGATAGCTATTTAAGACTGATGTCACAAAGGAACATGACATTAGTATGTTTGAGGCCTTTTGTCAAGATAATGATAAACTATTCCTAGCATAAGTAATAGCAAGGCTACTCTCTATTGGCAAAGGGATTGGGCATCTCTTTCATTGAAATGGATAGCACAACTTATTTGTAACTAGTTTTGTAAATAGAGAGATGCCTCCTACATACTATGTAATATTTTTTTAGTAATACAAAGGTTACTACCCCCAAGGCAAAGCTTAACTAATTTTTTTTTTTTTTAAATGTATGCAGCTCGATCAATTTTTATGTTGTGCTAAAATGTAATAAGCACCTTAACAATTATCTCTAATATACATGTTCAAAAGGAGATATAAAGAGATACCTATTTAGAAGGAAAATAAACCAACATTTACATAGCCCTTGGCAAAAATTACAAAGCTAGGGAATGGTAACAAAATCACAGAGCAAGGGAAAAATATGACAATAAAATCATAGAGCAAGGGTAGGACATGGCAACAAACTTGCGGAGTAAGGGCATGCCACCAAAATCATAGAGTGAGGGCAGGGCACCAAAATCACAAAGAAAGGGCATGGCACCAAAATCATAGAGCAAGGTCATGGCACCAAAATTTCAAAGTAAGGGCATGACAATAAAATGTAGAGATGATAAGGGCACGACAACCAATTCACAAAGCAAGGGCATGGAAACAAAACATAGAGAAAATGTACAACAATGAAATGCAAGGATCCCATAGGAATGAAATGCACCAAGTACAAGGGCATGAAAAAATTTAGAGCTCTCCACCTTCTTTTGTGCATAGCTCTTCACCTTCTTTTGTTTGGAGGTCTCCACCTCCTTTTGCACACAACTCTCCACAATCAAAACAAATTGGGAGTAATTTATGTTGTGTTTTATTTTTTGTTTTTAAATAATTTTTGGGATGTCACAATTATGACTCTAATGTTGTTATTGTGACAATGTCAAGGAAAATTACGAAAAAAATTATGCAAATCACCACAAATTAGACCACTATTGCAAAACATCATCCCTAGTTGACCCAAAATGTTGTAGTATAATAGGGTAGTGAATGAGGAGGTGTGGGATAGATTTCATTTCTCTCTAGAATAATGCACAACAATTAGCTAATTGACACCTTCTCTTTTGAAAATTATCAATGTTGAGAATTATCCCATGGAGGGTCATCCTTTAGAAGAAATTTATGTTTGGTAGGATCAATGGGTGCTATGTTGTTTAGAGTGGAGCCTAATTAGTCCCTGAGTGGGAGATTATTAGTTTGTGGTGAGTGATAAAGGAGGTACTATACATACTTCATAATTCTTTAGGGTTCAAAAAAAAGTTTGGGTTGTGGTTGATGTTGTGGCTGACATATGGCTGATATATGGCCAACATGTTGTAACCCTAAAAGTGAAAAAAAATAACTCATATAAAAGGGATTAGGGTTAGGTAAATTTCATTATGTGTGATGCAAAAATTTCTTCCTATGGCAGTATTGAGCTATAAGAAATTACAAATTGTACTTAGGTTGTAATCACTAGATCATAATAATATTAGACTTGCTATTTGGTGGACGTAGCACAAGGTTTAAGTAAATCACATTAAATCTTGGTGTCTTGTGTTCTCTTCTATGTGATCTATTATTTTCTAATATTGTTTTATATTTGCATGTAATTTTTATTTTTGTCTAAGTTTAATCTTAAAAAGTGGTATCAGAGCTAGTTTTTTTTTTCTTTTTTTCTAGTTATCCTTTAGAGGAAAGTCTCACGGTTGAGTGGGAGTCTCAAAATTGAGTGGGAGTGATGATAGATGAGGTTAAGCTAAAGGTTGACAAGTTTAATGGGCAAAATTTTTAGTTATCGAAGATGCAAATGGAAGACTATCTTTATTAGCAGGATTTATGGAAGTCGTTGGAAGGAAAATCTAAGATATAGGGAACTATAACAGATGAGGATTGGGAGATTTTAGAAAAAAAGGCACTTGGAAGAATTTGGTTATGCCTCACACCATCGGTGACATTTAATATTACAAAAGCAAATACGATAGAAGAAGTGATGCAAACCTTAGCAAAATTTTATGAAAAACCCTCTGCTTCAAATAAGCTAGTTCTCATGAAGGGTTTATTTAATATGAAGATGATAGAAAATGGATCTATTACAAATAATTTAAATGAATTTAATATGATTACTAGTTAGTTATCTTCTTTGGGTATTAATTTTGATGAAGAAATTAGGGTTCTCTTGATATTTTGTTCTTTGCCAAAAAGCTAAAATGGCTTGGTAATCGCTATAAGTAATTCTGTTTCTATATCTAATACATTAAAATTTGATGATGTGATTGGTGTTATTTTGAGTGAGGAATGTTCTAGCAAAACCTTAGTTGGAAGTACATTAGGAAGTGCTTTGAACACACAAAGCACAAGAAAAATGATTAAGAGAGGAAACAATTTTAGAAATCATGAGAAATCAAGAGGAAAATCACAAGGGAAGAGGTTTCAATCAAGAGGATCAAACAATTGCTGGTATTGTGCGAAACCAAGACATTAGAAGAGAGATTGCTAGACTTGAAATAAAAATGAAGGAGAAAAGAAGGCAAATGTGGTAAGTAACAAATCCAAAGAGGATGATTTACTTTTGTCTTTAGAAAGTTTTGATGATTCATTGGTTTTAGATTTTAGGGCTTCATGTCATGCTATACCCCATAGAGGTTATTTTATTGATTATTTTTAAGGGGATTTTTGGCTTGCTTATTTGGGGGATAATGAACCCTATCAAATTCTTGGAAAGGGAAAATTTAAGATTAAGTTGTAGAATGAAAATCATTGGCTACTACATTTGGTAAGACATGTTCCAAGGTTGAGTAGGAATTTGATTTTAGTAGGGAAACTCAATGATGAGTGTTGTGTAGTTACTTCTAATGATAAAAATTGGAAGGTTTCAAAAGGTTTCCTTATAGTAGAAAAATATGTGAAAGTAGGCACCTTATATCTTTGTATAGGTCATATCATTCCCTCTACTTTGATTGTTTTAGAGAAAAAGAATGTTGAGGAACAATTGCTACAATTGAGTAAGAAGAACAAATAATTGTTGTAAATTTAGATACAGTGCTATGGCATAATAGACTTGGGCACAAGAGTGAGAAAGGTATGAAATTACTTCATTCAAAGAAAGCTTTACCAAGTCTTGAATGTGTTAATACGCATTTTTGTCAAAGTTGTGTATGGAAAAAACAAAAAGGAGTGAGTTTTGTGAAGAGTGGGAAGGAAAAGAAAACTTAGAGATTAGAGCTTGTACAAAAACATGTATGGGGACCAGCTTAGTTATCTTCCCTTGGTGGCTCTCATTATTATGTTACATTTATTGATGATGCAATCAAAAAAGTATGAGTTTATTTCCTTAGACAAAAATCTTATGTATTTCAAACTTTTAAGAAATGGAAATGCTTGCTTGAAAATGAGATTGGTAAGAAAATAAAATGTCTTAGATCTAATAATGGTGGTGAGTATTGCAGTCACGAATTTTAAGATTATGGATCCACTAATGGTATTTACAGATAAAAAATGTTCCAAGGACTCCACACAAAAATAGATTGGTTGAACGCATTGAACAAGACTATAATGGAGTGTGCACGGAGCAGAAGGTTGCATGCTAGGTTTCCCTTAAACATGTGGCCAGAGGCTATCAATACTATGTATATCTGATTAATAGAGGTCCCTCTACTTCTTTGGATTGTGGTAATCTAGAGTAAGCATGAAGTGGTAAGAAGGTGAGTTATTCTTTTCTCAAAATCTTTGGTTGTGAAGCATTTTCTCATATAAATTTTGAAAATAGAACCAAGCTAGAAGATAAGTCAAAGAAATGTGTATTTTTTTGATATGGCATTGATGAATTTGGTTATAGGATTTGGGATTTTGAAAATCATAAAATTGTAAGAAGCAGTGACGTCATATTCAATGAGAAAGTGTTGTACAAATATTTGTTACAGCCACATGAGAAGAAAGAAGATGATTATGTAGTGTTGGATGATACTCCAAAAGATGATGTTCCAACAATTCCTCATGATCTTCAATAACTGCAACAAAAAATATCACACACCCTAGTGAATGTTAGACAATCAACAAGGCTAAGTAGACCTCCAAAAAGATTTTCTCCCTCTTTGTACTCTATTTTACTTACTGATGCTGGTGAACCAGAATGCTATGATGAAGCTATGAAGGTGGATACTAAGATTCAATGGGAGTCTACAATTGCAGATGAAATGGACTCCTTGCGGAAAAATAAGACATGGGATTTATGCAAGTTGCCTATAGGTAAATAGGCTTTATAGAATAAATGGGTTTATAGGTTGAAAGAAGAGGATGGATGTAAGAAAATAGTTAAAGCCAGTTAGTTGTAAAAGAATATGCATAGAAAAAAGGCATTGATATTGATGATATATTCTCTCCTGTTGTGAAACCAATTTCTATCTATACTACTTTAAGTATTGTGGCTACTGAGGATTTTTATTTGGAGAAACTTGATGTAAAAATAACCTTTCTCCATGGTGATTTGGATGAAGAGATATATATGATGCAATCATAGGGATTTGAGGTCAAAGGTAAGGGGGAACTTAGTGTGCAGATTAAAGAAAAGTTTATATGGCTTGAAGCAAACACCTTGACAATGTTATCTAAAATTTGATAGTTTTATGGCATGGATATAGTAGGTCTCATTCTGATTATTGTGTTTATTTTAGGAGGTCGGATGATGAAAGCTACATTAATTTATGTTTATATGTTGATGATATGCTTGTAACTGGGTCTAACATGGATCATGTTAATGGGTTGAAATACCAGTTAGCACATTTATTTTATATTAAAGATTTTGGTGCAACAAAACAAATTTTTGGTATAAAGATTTGCAAAGTTAGGAAGAATAGGAAATTAACATTATCTTAGGCTGATTATATTGAGAAGGTGTTGTAACATTTCTCTATGAAGAATGCTATAGCTATTAGCACATCTTTACCTAGTCATTTGATGTTGACTAAGGAGATGTGTTCAAAGACACAAGAAGAGGAGGATAAGATTTGCAAGGTACTTTATGCTTTAACCATAGGAAGTTTGATGTATGTTATGGTATGTACAAGGCTAGATATTTCACATGCAGTGGGAGTTGTTAGTAGGTAAATGACTCATCCAAGAATTGAACATTAGACTATGCTAAAATGGATTCTCAAATATTTGAGAGGAACATGGAGTAAGCGTTTACACTTTGGGGGCTCTACTACTAATTTAAATATATACATTGACTTAGATTTGGTAGGGGATATTGATTCTAAGTGGAGTACTATAGGTTATGTATTTACTGTTGGTGGAGCAGTAATGAGCTGGGTTTCTAAGCTATAGAAGGTGAACACTTTATCCACTACAGAGGTGAAGTATGTTGTTGCTACAGAGGCAACCAAGGATATGATATGGATTTAGTTCTTCCTAGATGAATTAGGGCACCCTCAAAGGGATAATCATTTGTTTATAGATAGTTAGAGTGCCATTCATCCTGTAAAAAATTTAGAGTGCCATTCATCCTACAAAGAATTCTTCTCTACATTTAGAGACAAAACACATAAAATTGTAGTACCATTTCACTTGGTTAGTTTTGGATGAAGGACAGTTAAAGCTAGAAAAGATAGATACAGATGACAATTGAGAAGATATGTTTACAAAGGTAGTGACAAGGGAGAAGTTAAACTCCTTTTCATCTTTGGTTGGTCTTCTAGACTAAACATAATAAAAGAATAGTAGAGGGTATGTGCAGGATCATGGGGTACCAAAAAGTGGCAATCTGAAGAATCTGTAGTTCTTAAATATCTCAAACCATTTCAAAATCTATTCCAACTTTTTTCTAACCCACTCATATACTAAATGAAAACACTTAATACCTTTATAAGCTCTACTATATATTTTGATAACAAACATATATGGTCAACTTTAAAAACATCCTAAAAATGTGCTTTTGGCCTATTTTATTGTGATTTTTACTTCAAACATGTAGCTGATGACCTTTTTTTCACCAAAATTTGATGAAATGAAAAGGGTTTCTTAAAGATGTTCTTATCTTTCCATAAATGTAAGGTTTGTCAAATTATGAGTTTAGTAAGTAATTATTATTTATTTTCTTATAGAGTTATGTATAAAGTGCTAACTGACACACTACTTCAAAAAAAACTATAACTTTCAAATGGTACAACATTTTTTAAATCCAAAAGATGCATCACATTCTATATTTCTTCTACTACAAGAAAAAAAATGAAAAACTGAATTTTGTAGAGTTTTGAATTAGTTAAGGTGGTCATACACGAGAGTTTTTTTATTCCAAAAATACTAAAGCCAAAAATTAATTATTAATTATTAATTTAGAATAAAAATACCCAGAAATATGTGTCACATCTAGGTATGAGTCTACTACTGATATCTAGAATATTATTTAAAAATATTATCATTTGATTTTGATTAAGGTTGTCAGACATACGTCTACTTCTTATTTTTGTTCTAAATTTTTTGTAATATTGCATTAAAATTCAAAATTTTGACCAATCAATTTTATTTTTTGAGATAAATCCTAGTAGTTTAGAAACTAGATTCAATTTTCTAGAGATTATTTTCTCTCAACTTTTTGATAAAAAGTTAATAACAACTAGAAAATTGCACGTCAAGTTGATATAACCCTGATTTTCTAATTTTTTATTGCCACTTAAGAGCATAGTTTGGTTGACCATGATCTTGCACATACCCTAGAGTCCAAGGTGGTTTTGATCCACTAGGAGCCTCATGTGGTAGCAGTATTGCTATAGGATCAGTCTCCAAGTGGGAGATTATTGTTTAGAGTGGAGTCTGACCAATCCCCAAGTGGGATATTGCTAGTTTGTGGTAATTGATCAAGTGTTGTACATATTGCATAATTCTTTGGACTTCAAAAAATGTACTTTTGGGTTGTGGCCAATGTATGGTTGAAATATGGGCAACATGTTGTAATCCTAAAAGTGGTCAAAAATACTTATATAAAAGGGCTTAGGGTTATGTATCTTTAATTATGTGTGATGCAAAAATTGCTTTTTGTAGTGGTATTGAGCTATAAGGGATTACTAATTGTAATTAAGTTGTCATCAATGGATTGTAATAATATTGTACTTTTTGTTTGGTGGATGTAGCCCAGGGTTTGGGTGAACCACATTAAATCTTGGTGTCTTATTTTCTCTTCTATGCAATCTATTATTTTCTCATCTTTTTTAATATTCTAGCATGTAATTGTTATTTCTTTCTGAGGTTAATCCTAACATGCTAGACCTTCCTTCAATTCCCAGAGCCACATCCCCCCCATGATAAAAAAAGGTAAGGAAATTTCACTATGAAGTCTCCTAAGGAGGTAAGTCTCCATACCAAAGAGTCACAAACATGGGTGAAAGGGATGTGATAACTTTGGAGTAGTTTTTTGGAGCTCCATAGTGAGCCCTGTCCTAGAATTCTCCTTATTATAAACTCTTTTCCATTTCCTATTGGGGGTAATATAGCTTAAAATTAAAGTACCATAATATCTAGTACAAGCCTCTCTCAAGGGATGGAATCTGGAGTGCATGAGGGGGTTATCTTGTATAAGTCAATGTGGTTTTCATCCCCAACCACCCAATGAGTAACCATCTTCAAACTTTTATGGGTATGCACCACATTGTTCCAAATTTTTGAACCCTAGGGGTATTGGAATGAGTCCCCTCTAAGATACTTTTCTTTCAAAGTACTACAACAATTAATTAAGGATTTTATCAATCTCCATCCAACCTTAGTCAGGAGGGCCTTATTCAGATGTCCTATCCTTCTAAAGTTCAATCCCGCTAGGGCCCTATGTCGACATACTTTTCCCCAACTCACCAAACTCATTCTGGTCTTATCTTCTAATCTAGAGAACAAGAAATTTGTTTGGATTTTTTCAAGAATACCCCTTTATCCTCATAGGAGTTTAAAAATAGAGAGGATGTACACTGGAATACCCTACAAAGAAGCTAAGAGAAGAAGGAGTTTCCTCACACTATTTAGGATTTTTCCTTTCTAGCCTACAAGTGTCCTCTTAAAGTGATTAACTAGACTGTTATAGTATTGTGTGGATACTTCCCTAATAGTGAGTGGGGGCCCAAGATAGGTATCTGAAAGACTTGCCTCCTAGCATTCATGGATTCAGGTCACTTTTTTCCTCAAGCTAGTGTTCATGTTGAAAAAATAAATATTTTTATTTTTCAATAATTTATGCATTGTCCTAAAGCCTCATCATAGTGATTCAGAATTACTTTCCACGATCTAGCTTCTTGGACTAAAGATATGCCAAATAAGAAGGTGTCATCAATAAATTGATGGATAACCTATGGGGGACATAAGGATGTAGGATTTACGCCTTTTATTCTACAAAAATTAGCTAGGGCCATTAAATTTCTTCTCATCACATCTACCATAATGATGAACAAGTAAGGGGATGGGGGGTCATTATGTTGTAGACCTTGAGAGGAGTCAAAGAATCTGCCTTGGCACCCATTGAATAGAACCAAAAACTTGATAGTATTAATAACAACCCTGATAATCTTAATGAAATTCTCACTGAATCCTAACTTGACAAAAATATCTAAAAGAAATTCCCTCTTGACCTTATCATAAGCCTTGGATATATCAAGTTTTAGGGCCATACCTAGATTCCTACTCCTCTCCATTGAGTGAATTACCTCATACGTGGTTGTGACTGCATCCAAAATCTATCGCCTCATGAAAAAACCATTTTAGTGTCAGCCTATGAACTGATCAAGTAGGGATTGATGAGGTTAACCATAACCTTGGTGATAAAATTATAAATCATGTTGCCGAGATTTATGGGTCTAAATTCTTTAAGATGTCTCAAGTCATCCATCTTAGGTATTAACACTATAAATGTATGGTTTAGTTTTATTGGTATTTGAAAACTACTGAACAACAAAGGCTCAATACCAAATGATAACACTAACATAATCTAAGGGTTAGCTATTTCCTATCAATAATTATGTTTGTAAACCATTTGGAACCAACTTCAACAAAACTACAATTGGCTTTCTACTCTTTAGGCTCTATAGAATCAAGGTGGGTATACCTATGGGATGACTCAAAACGAATGTTGTACTATGAGAATTTCTTTAGTTTCATTCTGATTCTGATCTTTCATCTCTGACATATGTGTAGTTTATTGATTTCTTTACATGTTCAAATGATATGCACCCTTTACAAACATATTAGGTCACAATTCTTCTTAGATTTGCAAGAACTTCCAGCAACAACAACTAACTAAAGTTAAAATGTTTTATTCAAACAAGTGTTGACCATCTTTGAGACTCTTCAAAATAGTAAGATAAAATTGATTTTAATTGTAGACTTGATTCTTATTCATGATCTACCTATCTGCAAATTGAATAAATTGGATCAGTGCTTATCCCATTGGGATTCAGAGTCTATTGCAATTTCTAGATCTGATTTGTTGCATTACAACAAATAATATCAGCAATTCTTACTAGAATTCATTCTTACATACATCCTTTCTATTACCATGGCAATCCCATCAAACTCATTAAAGCCTTTAGTTAATTCGCTGAATTAATAGCAATAATGAATTGACATACAATCTAAATGAATTGCATTCAGTTGGATAAGCTTTACTTCACACAATATCAGAATAACCAGGTAACAACAAAGGAGACAAAATTCCCCAAGAATAGATATGGGGACAACTATATTTTGTATTGATTTTCCTTGAAAATTGTATACAATTGTAGTACAACTCTGAATAACTCTAAAAAGACACAAGTATCACATGATATCAATGTATTCTCATAAAATTTGTAGAGAAGATACATCATGAAGTTTTTTCAATAATTGGATGAAACATACTTAGTGTAATACTAAACTTGCATTAGAAATTGGACCATTATGTAACCCTAGAATCTCACTTATATAATGTGGAATGCAACAAGCTTCAGGCATAGAGAACTAACAGGTGTCCTTTACAAAAGATAATTACATACATTTGTCACAAAAAGACAAAATTGTGAGTAATAGAAAGACTTATACATCAAAATATTCTTTTTGTAGGTCCCCCTTCTATTACATCCTCTCATGTTATTGATCTCTTGATTGGCTGCTATTTTGACTCTTCTTTTCATGTAGCTATTAGACTTTGTAGTGATGTGTCAGGCTCTAATTCATGAAACTTCACCTCCACTCTGGAATTTTCACTCATATCATCATGTATTACCAAGGTAATAGTTACACTTGGTTCTATTTTTGCTATGTCATCCAACTGATCCATTGAATCTTTCACTTGAGATGACTGCCCTTCTTTGTCTTCTTCTCCTAGGTGCTAACGGAAGTGAATTGATGAATTGTAATTCATCTTCATGTATCTCTTCATCATCATTTTTAGCTTCCTCTAACCATTCACCAAAAACAATATCTGCCATCCACTTGTCATAAAGTATATCATCTAAAAAATCAAAATGCGGAATATCCTATTACTTCTTGATAATATACTCAACTTCACTGTCACTATCAACAAATTCTTTTTTCAAAGAATCAAAGAACATCTAGGCTTTCACCATTTCTTCTACTATTGTGGCCCACCATGCATGTCATATTTCATTGATGATTTTATTCATCCTTAGACAAAACAAATCATCTGATTCCTTAGCCCATTCATCTTGTTTTTTTAATTTATTCTTCCTAACTATAGCACAAGGGAATAAATCAAATTTCTGGCTCTTGTACATGCTCAAGTAGCCCATTGTTCTTCTCCATAGATGAATTTTTTTATTATCAAATTCTAGAAGATCAATAACAATATCATAAGTTTTTTTAATTTGATCGTGTGAAAATTATAGGACAGAGTAACACAAAAATGTCATTATTTCCTTCTTTTTACCCATTTATTCACAATAGGCTTTAGAGCCTCATCATGGGCTTTCAATTTGTCCCATATATTTATTGTCTTTGTAAGATGATCATAAAATAGTGGCCATTCAATTTTATTCCCCAAATATGTGAGAACTATTCTCAATTTATCTTCATACCGTACATTTGTTTCTACATGTAATACCCACAACTTGTTTTTTTCTTCTTCAAAGTCTTCTGTAGTGTAATACTATGGGCTTTGTGGGGTATATGGTAGTTCTATGAGAGGAGTAGATTTAAAAGGTTCCACTAGAGGATGGAGATATGTTATTCTTGGCCTTGTAGACATCCTCAATACTTTGTTTTCAAGTCCAATCCTCTCTTAAACTTCTTTATTATAGGCTTCCAAAACACTCTCATACTTACTCTACAGTTCAAACATTGTTTTTTCTTCTTTCTCTAGAGTGGCCAAAACAAACTGAGAGGTTCCTACACCAATATGAGCTGCCTGTACATGGTATGTCTTTGCTACTCTTCTCAGAATGATATTTCCCATTAATCTTGAGTCATCTAGCTGTGATGAAACAACCCTAGATCCCTTTCTCAATGACTGTATAGCTAGAGCAATTTGGTCTTCACTAAATGAAATCCTTGTGAATTCCTTCTTGCCTAGGTCTTGCACATCCATTTTATTTGAAATAGAATTAAAAATAAAGGCATTAGCTATGCCCTTATTGTTAATAATAAAATATTTGAGGCTTTACCCATCTGTCTCCCCTCTTCAGGGGTTATGTTTTGGAATTCCCGTATCATCTTTTCTTTTATTTGGTTTTGCAAGGCTATTTCCTCTAGCTTAGGATGCTCTATTCTTAGCTTATTTCATCTTGGTTTGAAATTTCCCATGTTGGTTCTCCATGCAAACTGGCAAAAGGCCCTAGATTTAACAAAATTATCATCTAACAAAAATTGTTGACATGCTTTCTCTAACACATGATCTAATTCCCTTCCTCTATAATTTGCAATTGTCAACTCAAAACTTGGCATAGGATGTTGTTGGGGGTTTCCTTCATCTATTTCAGATTGAGTAACAAAAAATCCTCCTTGTCACCCCAACTATTCAATTTGCTCCCCAGTGAGTTGTCCCTCTTCAATCCTTAGAGGGGTCTATGAAGGTGAGTATTCTTCAACATGAGGATCTTCCTCCCTTATTATTTTCCACCTCTTAGGGGAAGGCTCAGGAAGCCTCTCTTCCCAGACAACACTAGTGGACCCAATTATTTGTTTTCCTTTATGAACAGTGATCCTTTTATTCTAAATGATAGTATCACCTGGCCTCTTTTGGATAGTTAATTAACCTGCCCCTATATTGGGAGTAAATCACAATTTTCTCATTACCTCCCTGGCTTTATCTACAAAATAATTAATAAGAATTTGCTTCTTCTCATTCATGGTTTCCATTGTTTTAGGAAAAGTGAGCATGAGCTTATTTATTCTATTTGTAGTTGTAACAACATTACTTAGAGGACTATAATCTACATCAAAACAATGAATGAAATCCAAAAAATTTGAGAAAACTCTCCATTTTTCCTTCTTAGTCTCCTACTCTTGAAGGGAGTATTCATTTCTTATTATATCTTCAGGAAAATTGAATTCATGATCAATTTTACCAAGCTTAATTCTATGTCTAAAAGAAAAATGATAAAATCCCTCAGTGTCACAAAAATGAGGGTGAGAAACAACCATCTTATATTGATCCAAAATCTTGTGTAGAGAAATCCAACCCCCTTTTGTGATTACAAATTGATGGGCCATTATGAAAGTGGGGAATATTGACCCTCTCTGCCTTCTCAAAAAATAGGCTACCACAAAAATTCAGCTACTCCTACCTTTAAAGGCAGTTGGTAAGATAATACATAGGGGGTACCTTTGAAATCATAAATCCTAATGATAGTTGAGACTAAATATGGGATGATGTCTCCCCAATTGTGTGAAACCTTAAAACTAATAGGATTGTCTAGGGGCTGAATAAGACCTACCAATGCCTTGGGTATTCTGGGATTGTCATTTAATAATAGGCACCTCAATTTGGAAGCAAAATACCTATCAAACCTAACAAAACTAGCCCATATTTGCACTCCATAATTGGACTGACAGGGCTTCCCCATCCTATTCCTTGTTCAATTTCATCTCTTTTCCAAAATATGTTACTCCTTTGAACAGAAACATGTGCATTATCAAAGAATAGTGGCCAAAAATCTTTTCAATCTTGCCTTTATCAATCCCAACTAGGCTGTTATGGATTTCTTTAGCTAAATAAGAAGCAAAATAAAAAATTATGTCCACATCAAAAGAGGAAATCTAAGTAATCATGTACATAAAACTCATGGGCATAAACTCCTCTTCATCTTCTCCAAAGACTCTGCATAGAGTATTGTATGCCTCCACAGCCCTGGTATTGAAGTATGCCCTTTTGAAAGGTTCCCTGGAGGATATTGTTATCGCTAGCAGAGTTCCTATTTTTCCTATATGTGCCCTAATTGTTCCTTTCCCAACTAAATCCTTCTTTGACATGTATTCCTTTTCTAAACCTTTCAAATCAATGGGCAAATGATAATTAGTGAGAGACCCTAAACTAAATACCTACCTAATTTTTGTTGGGCCAATGGTGACCAAAATCTCACCATCGTGTCTTCTCACCATGCTAATTACTTGGTCATAGTTTTTTTCCACAGCCTCAAGGAGGTCATAATCCATAAAGATAGTTGGAACCACTAATTTCCCTAAGTCAAAGTTCAAAAAGTTTGCATATGGGGCAAATAAATTCCTCTATGAAAACCATTTTTTGAATAAATCCAAACCAATCTAAGAAGTATTAGCATCCCAGACCCAATTCCCCTTGTCATTTAATCCATCTCTGACTCTCAACCTAGGGTTTAATGAAGTTATCCTTTTAACTTGTACAGTCTCAATGGTGAATTCAGGGAGCAATTTGAGCAAGTCATCGTGGATATTCCTATCCAAATAATTCTCTTTCCCAAAAAACACCTTCTTTGGAGGCATCTTGATTATAATTTGCAGAAATTGAAATGCTATAGAGGTTATAGTATATAAGTACTTACTTGATTTTCTATTTGTTCTTCTCTATAATTCTGCAATATCTCATGAACAATGGGAAACTACTTCATGCTCCAGTCAAGCTTAACACAATATTCTCAGCAATTTTTTCTTCTTAAGAAACTTGAAATCTTTGTTCAGATGAGGTGGAAATGGTGAAATCTTCTATAATATACTCTATTTTTCCTTGCACATGAAGCTTTCATTCCTCATAAATGAACAGAATGGCACCACCTTCTATGTTCAAATTTACACCTTTGATCTTTGAAAAATCCTATGATCTAGGGATGCAAGCAGAGATGACTCACATTCTACTTGACATGTTTGTAGTCAATCCAATGAGATTTTTCCAATTTTACTTTTCCTTCATTGTTGGCACTTCAAACTGGACCAACTAATTTCTAAGGACACATGTCATTGAGTCACTACCTCGCTATACATAAAGAGTGAGCATGTTGTCATAGCAAGGAAGCGATGATTATTAATTCTATTTTTATCAAATGATGGACATTTAATGTATCACTTAAGAGTAATATGCTGGGCCCCCTCTTCATCTGCTTTACTTGCTATGTCACTATACATAACACTCGAGAAACTCACCATAGCAATAAAGTGATGGTCGTAGATCTGAGCTTGATCTAAGGGCAAGGAAACTGCATGACATGCATAGATTCTGGTGGGTCCCCTAGTCACTATGTCACATAGAGTAAATAGTGCACATCTTTTCATAGCAAGGTAATGACTATCGTTGATCTGATCTTGATCCAACAATCAAAATCCTTCATTTGATTTCTAAATAGGGCATGGGTCTAGGTTACTGATGTTATGAGGATATCCTGTCCAGTTGGCACATAAATTAATATTTTAATCCTAGTTACACTACCATGTAACTTAGCTCCCACCATATGCCTTCTTTTTTGGTGGGTGCTATGTCACTAACAGTGAAGATCATTCATTTTTTTATCGTGCAATAGCAACCTCAGGTGTTCTTAGAATTTCTAGAGCATACATGTATCCAACTAGATGCTACTATGTCCCAAAGGTTGCATGACTCACATCTAAAGAAGCATATTTCTAGGACCCACCTTTTGAACTGTTGGTGCATTATCATTTTCTGTCAAGGTGCTATGTCACTAATGGTTAAGATCATTCATTTTTTAATCATGACATAGTGACCTATAGTGTCTTGTTAAAATCTAGTATCAAAAAGATAGATACCTATTAAATCATGATTATTCTAATTAGTGCTTCTAATAGAATAATAAAATTGAATGTCTCCAATGCCACTTGGAAGTTTTTATGGTCATCGAGAAAATTAAAAGCTACCATCATCTATATTTTCTATTAAGGCACCATGTCGCGACTAGTAGGGTGTAGAGTTTTTTTGATAGCGACCCATCAGAAAAATTATATTTTGTTGACATGTTTTGCACTTCGTTATTGATGGTTGCCTTTTCATCTCTGATAGCTTTGACCAAAAAAATGTGATTGAACACTTTTGAAGCAATGCACTTTTCGATCACCGCACCTCCATTTCACGACACCGCTACTCAATTTCACAATAGCCACTATGTCATATAGGGTAAAACACTTGCATCTTTTGATAGTGATGATGTGATTACCATAGATCTTATAAGGATCAAGCAGTATGCATCAAAAGGGAAAAAGGTCATTTAAGGGCATGAAATATTTGAATTGGACATGGAATATTTTCATTTTAGAAGGTTTTTCACCTTAATGAATTCAAAAAGAACCAAACCTAGGGTTTGATAAAGGTCTTCAAAGGTTATCAACTTTGCAAGACCAAAAACTAGAAACCCTAGTCTCCGACAATGGACTCAATTCTAATTTTTTGTATCTTGATTGGGGAAAACTTTGTCCTACAAAAATCAGACCTATAGTAGCTCTATCTGGAGATGATAGACTACTTGAGTCTATACAAGAATTTAGAATCTATGGTTGAGAAAACCACATACCTGACCTTAAAAATGACAACTTCTTCAGAGGGCATAGGAATAAAGAAACAAAAATAGGGAACAACATTGTACAAAGACATTTACAGGGATTTACAAAATATAAAAATGTACAAGGGAACAAAAAACCATAAAGCTACTATTCATGGAAAACCAGATACTTTAGGAAAAGTATCCCTTCAAGAACTATCCATGAACTAGTAGTTCTAGAATATTGTCTAAAAAATCCTTTAGGATATAAAAGTCTTCTCCTATTGTATTTTCAATTAAATAGGGACCTAACAAAATATGATCAAACTTACCATGTTTTCCTTTATCCTCAACTCTGGCATTCCACATTAGGACTAAATCTCCATCTCAAAACTTTTTGCTAACTGTCCTTTTATCATATAATGTCTTAACTTGTAGTTGCAACTTTTGGTTCCTGAGAGACGCTTCTCTCCTAGCTTTTACTAGTCCTACAAGCTCGTCCATCCTTTCTTACATATCATCAATGATATCCTCATCATACATTTGAATGTAGCTATACAAACTCATTAAGTTATTCTATGGCATCCTTGCATGAATTCCATATACAATATCAAATGGGGCTACACCAATGGCTTTCTTCATAGTCATCCTATAAGCCCATATTGCTAACTGCAACTTCGAATCCTAGGCCTTCTTATTGTCATACAAGGTTCTCTTGATTATTTTCAATAAACTCTTATTTATGGATTTAGCTTGTCCATTCCCTTGTAGATGATAAGGGGAAGAAGTTGATTTTTAATTTCCTATTTGTCACAAAATTTCATGAAATCCTTAGACCTAGAGAACATTGCATTATCTATTACCATTTTTGAGGATAGCTAAATCTTGAAATCATTTATATTCAGCAAAAATTATTGACAACTTTACTAGTTGCATTTCTTGTAGGGATTGTCTCTACCTACTTTGTAAAATAATCATTAGCAACTAAAATTCAAGAGTAACCAGTGGTAGATTTAGGACAGATCTCACCTATGAAATCCATACCCCATTACTAAAAAGGTGCTTGAACCTAAACTAGTTTCAATGGAGTATTACTTGAAAATTTCAATTTTCTAGCAAACCTTTAACAAGCATCACATTTCCTAACCATGATCTGAGCATCCTTAAAAAGGGATGGCCACCAAAATGTAGCCCTCATCACCTTGTGTGTAGTAGTCTTTGCCATATAATGTCCCCCACACACTCTAGCATGCATTTCATTCAAGATTTTTTTGACCTTTTCTTGATCAACACATTTCAGTAATACTCCCTCAAAATTTCTCCACCACAAACTACCCTTGACACTTATGTACCTGATGGCTTGTAATTTAGTTCTCCTCTTCTCATTTTTAGTCAAGTGGGGTGGGGCTTTCATGTGTTGTAGATAATGAATAACATTAGCATACCACTCACAGTGATTTATGTCACATAAATCAGATCTAAGGTCATTTGTTACCATATTTATCTAATTAGCATCCAAATTAGATTCAACCATAAGTTTAGCTAAACCTTGACCTCTTACCAATTTTCTTGTCTATATTTCAATGTTAAATTATTTGATCATGTTGATCTACCTACATTTTCTACCTAATACTTCTTGTTGAGAAAAAATGACCTTTATAGTAGCACTAGGTACAAATCCAATGACAATAGCACCTATTAAGTAGCATCTAAAATCCTTAATAGCCTTTACCATAGCATATGCTTATTTTTCATTTATCTCATACTTTAATTCAGTAGGCTATAGTGACTTACTAAAAAAGGCAATGGGTTGTTCATATCCTTCCTCATTCTTTTGTAACAAAATTGTCACTACATTGTGGAAAGATGCAAAAGAGAATATGTGCATTGGCTTTGTATAGTTTGGGGTCCTCAAAATTGGAGCATTCTTTATGGTAGTTTTAATATCCTGAAATGCCTATGAAAGTTCACCATTCCAACTTACAGTGGCTCCTTTCTTGAGCATTTTTGAGATAGGTCTGCTAATCTCAGCAAAGTTAATGACAAACCTTCTTAGAAAGTTAACTTGCCCAAAGAAATGTTAGATTAGGTGAAAAACTAATCTCCCAAGAACACTTGCATGCATAACCCTGTCACATGGATGAAGCAAAGAACAGAGGCAAGGAAAAATCAAGGAGGCCAAAAAGCCAGATCCATCTTATGGACATGCAAAGAGCAATATCTCATATAATCCAATAAGTGAATGAATAAAATACAAAGAGGTGAATCCTTATAAAGGAATCATGAAACCCGAAAAGGGAAACTAAAGCCTAAGAAAGCTAGGGTTGCACAATATAATTAATAAAATATTAATTATATGCACCTACAAGATAGCTTAAGAAAACTAGAGTAATAGGCAACTTAATTAATTAAATCAAAGTGATTTAATTAATAAGTTAGAACAAATAATTACTCTAACACCCCCCCCTTAAGCAAAGCTTGGGAGGAAGCTAACCTAGCACAGCTATGAAAGAGAATTGGGTCCCGGCAACAAGGCCAGTTCAGGTACCCAATCACAACAAAATCTCTATAAAGAGGAGAAATAGAGAAAACCACATGGGAAAAACCCTACTCCAAAAAGAGATAGCAAAGAATGTTCCAGAAGAAGGAACAAAGAGATCAGAAGAGAATCATTGAACAACAATATAACCTCCCCTTAAGGTAGGTGAGGTGACAGGTAGCTGAAAAGATGGGCCAAAAATCTCCTACAACATAGGAGCCAAACTCATCGAGAGTGAGGTACAAACACAAATAAAGGCATGTGTCATCGACACTGCATGAGGAATTAGAGAAAGAGAGCCTATAAGAGGCAAACAACTATCCCCCCCATGGAACTTTATATAATAGTGCGAGTACAACGAATCACAATGATGAAAAGGATCCCAAAACGCAAGAGTGGCACTTTATTTCAGTGCGTTGCATAAAGATGCTTACAGTGAATATCAACAATGATCAGAAAAAACATAAGGCTGAAACAACAAAAATTAAAGCCCAAAACAAAGCAACTGAAGCAACAAAATCGATCTCCAGAACTGAAACAAACAGAATATCCACCAGAATGCTAAAATGCAAAAGACTGAATAGGATGTGTCTAGAACAGAATCTGGAACAACAACCAGCATCACTGGAAAGAGCACAGACAGAGCTTTCCAACGATATAAAGAAGTCCAAATTGGAGATCGGAAGCTCAAGATATGCCTCCCGAAGTGCAAAATAGAACATCCGGCTTCGACTGCCATAACAGGCAACCAAACTGAATCAAAACTCAAAAAACACCTGTACCGGCATCTCCGTCTCGGAACCATCTTTTCGGCACTTTTTTTTGGATCGGAAAAATACCTCCATATGCAAAAGTTATGGCCAAAAAACCACAAGTAGGTCTTGATTTCAATACATTACAAACCCTCATGAAGAGCATATGTTAAAAGTGAAACTTGGGCACAATAATCAAGGAAACGAATAGCACCACTGCGATCTACTCGAAAAATCATGCACTTTCAAAAAAAGAATCGCCTCGATATGAGGTCGTATGAGAAAGTTATGATCCTCCGAAGTTTCCAAAACAAGAACTGTGCACAGTCACGGCTGAGAATCTGCAATTTCTAGATGGTTTTTCGAGGTTGCGAACAAAACCCAGAAAGCATTTTTCTTCTTGATGAACAGAAGATGTTGCTGTAGTGTAAATTAGACGCCTTTAAGAGAAAAAAACGGCTCCAAAAATCAGAAAATGACCCCAGCAACCAAAATTTGACATGCAAATGCTGGATCAGCTTCTCAAGTCCATCAATGGCATGCTAGAACCTGCAAAACTGATTGAAAACTCCAAATATGCAAGTTGGTTGTCAGATTTGAGATTGAAACCCCAGAGAAAAACTATTTTTGTCAAAACTTTTTTGATTCTCAAGATCATCCAAAGATGCAAGAGAAGAGCATACTTCGTTTTTCAAAAAACTAAAATAAAGTTTATTTGCCCCCCCCCCCGAATCTCTCAAATAAGGAAACTAAAATCTACTCTTGCACATAGAAAAGCTCTGATACCATGTTAGAATCTGAAAAGATTAATAACCCAGAAAACTAGTGCAAAGAGTAAATATCTAAACTATGAATGCAAATGATACAAAATCAAAATAGCATCATAGAGTTAGTCTCCAAGAGAGTAATGCAAATGCTGAAAGCAAAATAGCATTAAAAGGATACAAAAATAAGAGATACAAATACAAGCCAGGTAGCATGCTTATATAGGCAAGGAAGAGAGAGGAGGTGGCAACACCAACCAATGAGGAGCAACCATCTATCGGACTAAAGATAGCAAAGTATCTTCCCAAGATAGCTAATGGATGCTCACATGTAGGAAGGTGACACCTCACAACCATTCACCTAATAAGACATGCTTTATTAACCTAAGCGAGATTATTAAAAGTGTAGGAAAAACCTAGCAAAATAGGAAAAAATAAAAAACTACACTAACAATCACGAAACCCAAAAAGGGAAACTAAAGCCTAAGAAAGCTAGGGTTACATAATATAATTAATAAAATATTAATTATATGCACCTACAAGATAGCTTAAGAAAACTAGAGTAATAGGCAACTTAATTAATTAAATCAAAGTGATTTAATTAATAAGTTAGAACAAATAATTACTCTAACAAGAAAGACTATATTCCTTTCACATTATTTGGATTTGGGACCTTATCAATGGCTGCTATTCTCTAAAGGTCTATTTTCACTCCATCCTCTGATACTATATATCCCAATAGCTTACCTTCAGTTATCCCAAATGCACATTTCTTAGGGTTTAATGACACTCCATATTCCAATGCTTTAATAAAAATCATTTTGCAAATGCCTACAATGGTCTTTAACCTTTTTGGAATAAGCTGTGAGCTCACCTTGGTACATGAACATAGACTTGTTTATGTACTCATGGAAAACCACATCCATGGCTCTTTGAAAAGTGGCACCAACATTAATCAATCCAAATGGCATTCTTACATATACATAAGCTCCCTAGGGAGTTGGAAATGTTGTTTTAAACTACTCTTCTTCTTTTACTAGGACTTGGTTATACCCTAAGAATCCATCCATCATAGACATGAGTTCAGACCTAGTTACTTGTTGTAACATAGCTTCCATGTTTGGAAACCCATAATTATCCTTTGAGGAGGCAATGTTCAAATTTTTGAAATCCACACATAGTTTGATATCTCCATTCTTTTTTCTGGCAGGTATAAAATTTGAGACCCAAGTGGAATGTCTAATAAGTTTAATTATACCTCCATCCCTTAACTTCATTAATTCCTCTTGCATTTTTGGGGCTAGGGTGGGATTGATTGGTCTTAGTTTTTGCCTAAAATGCTTTATATTGTTCTTTAGTGGTATGAAATGCTGAAAGAGATCTTCTCTATAAGCTTTTAGGTCATTGTATGACTAGGCAAAAACATGTCTATTTTTTTTTATTAGGTCAATTAAAGGCTTTCTAATTTTAGCTAAATTTTTTTGACCAATATAAACTTTCTTAGGGGCCTCATTAGTACCCAAATTTATCTCATCTAGTTCTTGAGGTTCACAATCTTTAGCCCAATGCCTTACCCTATCTTGGTTATTAGACGTGTTCTCCAAAATAACCAAACCTTTAGGTACCTTGTTAGTTTTCAATTGAATGACCTCTTAACCAAAGAGTGTTTCCTTCCCATCTATGGTTTCAACCAAATCACTACAATCCAACTCTTGACCATTGTATTTATCTTCATTCAACAAGAAATTCACAATGTCTTTGTCATCTTCAAAAACTTGTCAATGTTCAACATTATCAGGTATTAAGGGTCTATTCTAGACCTCAAAATGTGAGATTCCTACAAATGATACCTGTTGTGGCTTAATTGCTACATTGGCTAATAAGTCAACATTCTTATTTTGAGTCCTATCTCTCCACAAAATACCAAATGCATCAAAGAATTCTATCTAATCCCAAACATCATTTCTATACTATTTCAACCTCTTATTTTTAAATGCATATGTCCCCTTTATCTGTTAGATGACCAATTCAAAATCACTGATGACATGCAACTTCTTAATTCCATGGTGGGATGCAACCTTCAATTCTAATAGTAGGGCTTCATATTTAGTTATATTGTTGGTGCATGAAAAGTTTAGGGTGAAATAATATCTAAAAGTATTCTTTTTAGGAAAAAAAAAAATACCCCTACCCCTACACCTTCTTTAGAACTAGCCCCATCAAAGAACATGGTCCACAATACTGGTGAATCAATACAATGCTCAACTTGATGTTAGATCTCAGTAGGAAACTTCTCAACTTCTTGGATAATTAATTCTACTCTTAATGCATTCACAACAATATCTAAAAAGGAAGTAGCATCTTTATCAATTTCTTCCCCCAAAATATGACTAACCTTTGGCTCTATGTTTACCTTCACAACCTTATCTCCTATGTGAATGGTGGCATAGGTTAGGTCATATTGTAGGCTACATCCTATAGCAGCACTCCATTTTCTAGAGAGTAACATCCCATCATGTGGAGGAATATCAACTACAAGGACTGACATGGTCAACTCTACCTTAGGATATGTAGCTAACTTAAATGGTAAAGCATTTATAGTACCTATGACTAGAACTTCTCTAGCATCAATGCCCCTACATCTATCTTGCTTACGTCTACTTTCAACCCTAAGGCTTCCATTACTTTGAATGGTATAATTGTGTTAGAAGCTCCTAAATCTATCATGCAATTCTTTAGGGTTTTTCCTTTTATAATCAGACACGGAAAAAATGGCTCAATGTCTTTTATGTATGCTACTAATGAATCATCCAAGAACATTTTGAGAATCTAAGACATAATAAAACTATTTTATACTACCAATGGGGTTTTCTAAATAACATTTTGTCCTATGTTGTTGTTATTATCTCCTATCCCTCCCAACTATGACAAGGCTTTTCTCTTATGTTCTTTAATTCTAAACAATTCATATAAGGGTACTTTTACATTAATTTGTGATAACATGGATAACATGTCAATAGATTTAGATATAGTCAATTTTACAATCATACCTAGAGTAAGAGCCTTTTGAACAATAAGTTCTATCCTTTGTTTAGCAGTATCAGATCCTGATCCCTTTTCTTGCACAATTCCTTTTGTTGTTTCATTTATTTGGAATTGAACTTTCTCCTTGGGTTCCCATTTCTTGGTTTTGATTTCTTTGATCTTAGTTATCTCTGCATTAGCCATCTTGTCTTCATCCTTTAGTTTATGTGTAATATCTTTAATAAATATCCCCGAAGGCTTCCCAACATCATTATTAATTGTTCAATTTCTCAAATTGTAATTACTATGTACCTGGGAGATCATCTTTGTAGTGATCGTATCAATTTCCACTTTGGAAGGCATTCTTAAGTTGACATGACCAACTTTAGAAGATGTAGCACATACATGATCTTTATCATACCCTTCATTATCTAAAAACACTTGTTGATGATGTAATTGATAAGTAATTTTCTTATCTTCAAGATCACTTTCTATTTCTTCCAAATTAGAATCCACAGAGTCATTCCACATGCTCACCATATTGCAACTTACATCATTGTGGCCTTTTTCTTCTTCGTCTTCTTCATTTTGTGCACTATGGTCTAAACCAAATGACTGAGAAAAACACAATACTTTGAAGAATAAGGTGACTAACAAATGATACACCATGGCACATCATCATTCATATTAACAGAATTCCTCTATAGAGGATCTGGTGTACTCTTATCTTTTATATTCTAGTTTTGGCTAGGGATTGGCTTACCATCCTTCCATTGAAATTGAATTTTTTGTTATTCACTAGGGCTTTCTCACCAACATTTGGCTTGTATGTATTGAAAGTAGTTGGGTTCATCTTTTTTAATAGGTCCAACACTTGGCCTATTTTGGGTTCTTCAGTTTTCTTTTGAGCAAGGGTTTTATCAGCATCCCTTTTTTTGTTAATCTTGGGATTGAATGACTTTGGATCATCTCTCCTACCTAGCTTGTGAGATGATTTCCCATTGTTTTATATATTCACTACGATCTTATAAGCATCCCCCAAAGTTTTGGGTTCTTCATCCCTTAACTGGTAAGCCATCTTTCTGTCAAAAGCATTAAAATAAGTTGTAAGACAAACATCCTCATTCAGGATCATAACTTGGAATAATTTGTACATACCCTTTTGGAATCTTACATTGAAATCAAATGTGGATTCATTAGGGTTTTTCTTGATGTTATTGAAGTTGTTCAACATAAATCTAGCACTAGTATTATCTCCATATTATTCTTTGAACAAACTTTCCAAATCACTCCATGAACCAATCTTGTCATTAGGTAGTCTTCTAAACCAATCTGATGCATCTTCAGTCAAGGAATCAACAAACAACTTCATCACCTCGTCCTCATGTTCAACCTCAATGTCATTTAACATGTCTATGAAAACTCTTAAATGCTCCTCACCAATAACAACATTATTTCCCGAGAACTTGACAAATTTATCTCTAAAATCAAAAGATATAGGGTGTGGGGCACCAGGAATACCTAAAAATGACATTTGTTTGTATTTATCCATGTAGATAGGTTTCTTCTAAAAACCAGCACTATTTGAGGTGCTTGCCATATTTTCCTTGTTTAGATCAACACTCTAAGATTGTTGGGGTTGGACAAAAGGAACTTGAGTACTAATAGTGGATGATAAGGCAGGGGTGGCTTGGGATGTTCTTTGACTTAAAATTAATGGACCAGAAGTTGGTATAGGAGTTGCAACTGGGATAGACAAATTTGGCCATGAAGCAAATTTAGAATTAGTCATTATGAACTGAATTTTCCTCCTAGTTCTTTTGTGAGATCTTCTTTCTCCTTCCTAGCCTTTTCCAAGTCTAGCTCCAACTTAGACATGGGAGTGTTTATGGATTTTCTTGGTAGAGCTTGGGGTTCATTTATTTGGATTCCTATAGCTTTACCTTTGCCTTTATCAATAGATTTCACAATAGATTCTATAGGGTTGACTTGAATGGGCTTGTAAGCTTGGACTTGAGTAACTCTTGAACCTTAGTTCTTAGACTATCTACATCTCCAAAGACATCAGCATGAAGATTTTAAATTCTTTCTTCTAACTTCTTGTTCTATTCTTTTAAGGTAGCCATCCTTCTAAGTAGATTATCTCTTTCCACAATGGCATCTAAGGTGGCTTGCTCCTTTTCCTTTTCTAATTGAATGTGCTTCACTTCTTCCTCAACAACCCAATTCTTCAAAAATCCTATCTTTGATTATAGTTCTTTAGGATCTGCAAAAGTGGCTTTTGAATCAGTAAGGTCATCTAGGTCTATAAGATTAGGTTCCATGTATGGGGCCACCATGGGATTAAAAGGATCTCCAAATGAACTCTTGAGTCCTAACCTATGATTCATTTCAGCTATCAGATCTAGTCTAGGGGATCTATTCATTATTGGTGACATATCCTTCTCCTGGTATGTTCTTTCATCTAGTAACGGGGTGCTAAATATTCCTCCTAAGAGTCTTGTGGTTTCTAATTCAGAATTAAGTGAGGAGGACTCTCTCCCTACCATTGGCTGGTATTGAGAATTAACTAATACACTACCTCTTGGATTCCAAGTGGGGTTTGGGTTTGTCTTTGTCATGCTTAAATTATTCCTACCACCCTGAGATAAGTCAGTATACATTGGTATATCAAGATTAGCTCTTATGTAAGCTCTTGTGTTTTTCCATTTATCAATCATACTCACTATTTATAAAATCAGTACTAGCTTTAAAAACCTTGACTAAGTCACCACCCTATTCTAGGGAAAATACAACAAAATAACTCCTAGCTTTAAGGAAAGGATAAGAGATGATATACGATATACAAATACATAGTAGAACCAATCACACAAATCATAAGACTGTAACTCTGCTTTGTAGGATAAGACATGTGGAAAGGGTGTATATGTTAGTGTGCATATATGCAGCTTTTCTTTTCTACAAAATTCTCAAGGCTTGTCAAAAGAGCTAACAAATACGTACACAAAATGACCAAAACACCATTGTACTTCTCATAGATAGATTACATAATCGACAGTAGAGTCACCATTTTGTTGGTGTTTGAAAACTACTGAACAACAAAGGCTCAATACCAAATAATAACAATCACATTATCAAAGGGTTAGCTATTTCCTATCAATAATTATGTGTGTAAACCATTTGGAACTAACTTCAACAAAACCACAATTGGCTTTCTACTCTTTAGGCTCTACAAAACCAAGGTGGGTATACCTAAGGGATGACTCAGAACGAATGATGTAGTATGAGAATTTCTTTAGTTTCATTCTAATTCTCATCTTTCATCTCTGACATATGGGTAGTTTAATTATTTCTTCACACTTTTAGATGATATACACCCCTTACAAATAGATTAGGTCACAATTCTTCTTAAATTTTTAAGAACTTCCAGCAACAGTAGCTAACTAAAGAAAAAATGTTTTATCCAAAACAAGTGTTAACCATCTTTGAGACTCTTCGAAATAGTGAAATAAAATTGATTTTAATTGTAGACTTGATGCTTATTCATGATCTACCTAACTGTAGACTGAATAAATTGGATCACTGTCTATCCCATTAGGATTTTGTGTCTACTACAATTTCTAGATCTGATTTGTTGCATTACAACAAATACTATCAACAATTCTTGCTGGAATTCATTCTTACATACATTCTTTCTATTACCATGGAAATCCCATCAAACTCATTAAAGCCTTTAGTTAATTCATTGAATTAATAGAAATAATGAAATGACATACAATCTAAATGAATTGCATTCAATTGGATGAGCTTTACTTCACACAATATCAAAATAACTAGGTAACAACAAAAGAGATAGAATTCACCAAGAACACATATGGGGATAGCTATATTTTGTATTAATTTTCCTTGAAAATTGTATACAATTGTAGTACAACTTAGAATGAATCTAAAAAGACACAAGTATCACATGATATCAATGTATTCTCAAAAAAAATTTAGAGAAGATACATCATGAAGTTTTCTCAATAACTAGATCAAAACATACTTAGTGTAATACTAAAATTGCATCATAAATCAGACCATTCTCTAACCCTCAAATCTCACTTATATAATGTGAGATGCAACAAGCTTCAGTCATAGAGAACTGACAAGTGTCTTTTACAAAAGATATTTTCATACATTTGTCAGAAAAAGACAAAATTGTGAGTAACAGAAAGACTTACACATCAAAATATTCTTTTGGTAGGTCCCCCTTCTGTTACATCCTTTCGTGTTGTTGATCTCTTGATTGGCTACTATTCATCTTCATGTATTTCTTCATCATTAGTTTTAGCTTCCTCTAACTATTCACCAGAAGGAATATTTTCCATCCACTTGTCATAAAGTGTATCATCTGGCCAATCAAAATGTAGAATATCTTGTTGCTTCTTGATAACATACTCAACTTCACTATTAATATCAACAAATTCTTGTTTCAAAGAATTGAAGAATATCTTGGCTTTCACCATTTCTTCTATTGTGGTGGCCCACCATGCATGTCCTATTTCATTGATGATTTTATTCATTCTTAGACAAAACAAATCATCTAATTCCTTATCCCATTTATCTTTGTTTTTTAATTTATTATTCTTATCTATAGCACAAGGGAATAAATCAAATTTCTAGCTCTTGTACATGCTCAAGTAGCCCACTATTCTTCTCTATAGATGAATTCTTTTATTATTAAATTATGGAGGATCGATAACAATATCATATGTTTTTTCAATTTGATCATGTGAAAATTCTATGATAGAGTAACACAAAAATGACATTTCTTTCCTTCTTTTTACCCATTTATTCACAATAGGCTTTAGAGCCTCATCATGGGCTTTCAATTCAGCCCATATATTTATTTTCTTTGTAACCTGATAATAAAATAGTGGCCATTCAATTTTATCCCCCAAATATGTCATAGATTTTCTCAATTTATCTGCATAACATACATTCATTTCTACATGTAATGCCCATAGCTTGCTTTTTTCTTCTTCAAAGTCTTCAACAGTGTAATACTATGGCCTTTGTGGGGTAATTGGTAGTTCTAAGAGATGAGTGGATTTCAAAGGTTCCACTGGAGAATGGGGATATGTTATTCTTGGCCTTTTAGACCTCCCCATTACTTTGTTTTCAAGTTCAATCCTCTTTTTAACTTCTTTATTATAGGCTTCCAAAACACTCTCATACTTACTCTGTAGTTCAAACATTGTTTTCTCTTCTTTCTCTATAGTGGCCAAAACAAACTGAGAGGTTCCTACACCCATATGAGTTGCCTATACATGGTATGTCTCTTCTACTCTTCTCACAATGATATTTCCCATTAATCCTGAGTCATCTAGCTGTGATGTCAAAATTACTTATGTAGATGTCACAATTATGACTCTGATGTTGGTATTGTGACGATGTCAAGGAAAATTGCAAAAAATAAATAAATGCAAATCACCACAAATTAGACCACTATCGCAAAATGTCATTGCTATTTGACCCCAAATGTTGTAGTATATTAGGGCAGTGAATGAAGAGTTGTGTGATAGATTTAATTTATCTCTAGAATAATGCATAATAGTCAGCTAATTGATACCCTCTCTTTTGAAGATTATCATAACTGAAAATTATCCCATGAAGGGTCATCCTTTAGAATAAATTTATGTTTGGTAGGATCAATGGGTGCTATGTTGTTTAGATTGGATCCTAATTAGTTGCAAAGTGGGAGATTATTAGTTTGTGGTGAGTGATCAAGGAGGTACTATACATAATAATTTTTTAGGGTTTAAAAAATGTTTGGGCTATGGTCAATGTTGTCGCTGACAGATGGCTTATATATGGTCAACATGTTGTAACCCTAAAAGTGAAAAAATATACTTATATAAAAGGGCTAAGGGTTTGATATCTTTCATTATGTGTCATGCAAAACTTGCTTCCTATGGTAGTATTGAGCTATAAGAAATTACGGATTGTAGTTAGGTTGTAATCACTAGATCATAATAATATTAGACTTGCTATTTGGTGGACATAGCCCAAGGTTTGGGTGAATCACATTAAATCTTGGTGTCTTGTGTTCCGTTCTGTGTGATCTATTATTATTTGATATTGTTTTATATTTGCATTTAATTTTTATTTTTGTTTGAGGTTAATCCTAACAAGTGGTATCAGAGAAAGGTTATTATTATTATTATTTTCCCAGTTATCCTCTGCAAGAAAGTCTCATGGTTAAGTGGGAGTCTCACAGTTGAGTGGGAGCAATGACAGATGAGGGTAAGCTAAAGGTTGACAAGTTTAATGGGCAAAAATTTTAGTTATGAAAAATGCAAATGGAAGACTATCTTTATTAGTAGGATTTATGGAAGCCATTGGAACAAAAATCCAAGAAATAGGGAAATATAATAGATGAGGATTGGGAGATTTTAGACAAAAAAAAAAACTTGGAAGAATTTGGTTATGCCTCAGACCATCAGTGACATTTAACATTAAAAAAGCAAAGACGACAAAAGAAATGATGCAAACCCTAGCAAAATTTTATAGAAAACCCTCTGCTTCAAATAAGCTATTTCTCATGAAGTTTTTTTTTAATATTAAGATGATAGAAGATGGATCTATTGCAGATCATTTAAATGAGTTTAATACAATTACTAGTCAGTTATCTTCTTTGGGTATTAATTTTGATGAAGAAATTAGGGCTCTCTTGATTTTGTGTTCTTTGCCTAAAAGCTAGAATGGCTTGGTAAATGCCATAAGTAATTCTGTTTCTAGATCTAATACCTTAAAATTTCATGATGTGATTGGCATTATTTTGAGTGAGGAATGTTCTAACAAAATCTTAGTTCGATGTACATCAAGAAGTGCTTTGAACACACAAAGTAGAAGCAGAACAACTGAGAGAGGAAACAATTTTAGAAATTGTGGGAAATTAAGAGGAAAATCAAAAGGGAAGAGGTTTCAATCAAGAGGAACAAACAATTGCTAGTATGGTGGGAAACCAAAACATAAGAAGAAATATTTTTGGACTCAAAATAAAAGAAGGAGAAAAGAAAGATGGAGAAAAGGAGGAAAATGTGGTAAGTAACAAATCTGAAGAGGATGCTTTACTTCTGTCTTTAGAAAGTGTTGATAATTCATGGGTTTTAGATTTCAGGGCTTCATGTCATGCTACACACCATAGAGGTTATTTTATTGGTTATTTCCAAGGAGATTTTGAGCTTTTTTATTTAGGGGATAATGAACCCTATCAGATTCTTGGAAAGGGAAAATTTAAGATTAAGTTGTAGAATGAAAATCATTGGCTACTACATGAGGTAAGACATGTTCCAAGGTTCAGTAGGAATTTAATTTTAGTAGGGAAACTAAATGACGAAGATTGTGTGGTTACTTCTAATGATAAAAATTGGAAGGTTTCAAAAGGTTTCCTTGTAGCAGAAAAAGATGTGAAAGTAGGCACCTTATATCTTTGTATAGGTCATATTGTTCTCTCTACTTTGATTGTTTCAAAGAAAAAGAATGTTGACGAACATTGCTACAATTGAGCAGGAAGAACAAACAGTTGTTGTACATTTAGATATAGTGTTATGGCACAACAGACCCTGGCACAAAAGTGAGAAAGGTATGAAAGTACTTCATTCAAGGCAAGCTTTATCGAGTCTCAAATGTGTTAATATGCATCTTTGTCAAAGCTGTGTGTATGAAAGAAAAAAAAGGAAAGTGAGTTTTGTGAAGAGTGGGAAGGAAAATAAAAGTGAGAGATTAGAGCTTGTGCATATAGATGTATGAGGACTAGCTCAGGTATCTTCCCTTGGTGGCTTTCATTATTATGTTACATTTATTGATGATGCAACTAGAAAAGTATGAGTTTATTTCCTTAGATAGAAATCTAATGTCTTTCAAACTTTTAAGAAATGGAAATGCTTGGTTGAAAATGAGATTGGTAAGAAATTAAAATGTCTTAGATCTGATAATGGTGGTGAGTATTGCAGTCATGAATTTTAAGATTATTTCTTCACTAATGGTATTCAGAGACGAAAAAATGTTACAAGGACTCCACACAAAAATAGATTGGTTGAATGCATGAAAAGGACTATAATGGAGTGTTCAAGGAGCATGAGGTTGCATGCTAGGTTTCCCTTAAACATGTGGGTAGAGGTTATCAATAATATTGTATATCTGATTAATAGAGGTCCCTTGACTTCTTTGGATTGTGGTAATCTAGAGTAAGCATGGACTGGTAAGAAAGTGAGTTATTCTTTTCTCAAAACCTTTGGATGTGAAGCATTTTTTCATATAATTTTTGAAAATAGAACCAAGCTAGAAGATAAATCAAATAAATGTGTATTTGTTGGATATGGCGTTGATGAATTTGGTTATAGGCTTTGGGATTTTGAAAATCATAAAATTGTAAGAAGCAGTGATGTCATATTCAATGAGAAAGTGTTGTACAAAGATTTGTTATAGCAACATGAGAAGAAATAAGATGATTATGTAGTGTTGGATGATACTCCAAAAGCTGATGTTCTAACAATTCCTTATGATTTTCAACAACTGCAACAAAAAATACCACACACCCCAGTGAATGTTAGATGATCAACAAGGCTAAGTAGACCTCTAGAAAGATTTTCTCCCTCTTTGTATTCTATTTTACTTACTGATGTTGGTGAGCTAGAATGCTATGATGAAGTTGTGCAGGTGGATACTAAGATTCAATGGGAGTCTACAATTGTAGATGAAATAGACTCCTTGCTGAGAAATAAGACTTGGGATTTATGCAAGTTTACAATTTTATGCATGAGCATGGATATAGTAGGTGTCATTCTGATCATTGTGTTTATTTTAGGAGGTTGGATCATGGAAGCTACATTAATTTATGTTTATATGTATATGCCTAAAATGTGGGCACACTACTATGGGTCATTATATCCAAGATTTCTCAAAAGTGAGGTCTCGAATGGCGACTCATAGCTCTCTATTCATGGAGTGCAAGGGTTTGCAATGAAGGCCCTCAATTTAACCTAGTTCATGCCCATGCAAGTACACCATGAAATGAGAGATTCAAAGCAGAAAAGCAAGAGTTCTAGTCTCTATGATCATCAAATATTTATGAAAATGAAGATGCAAGCTAATCTAAATGATAACAATGCAAAACAAAGCAAGATCTAGTCTATGAAAGCAAATATGACTCTAAACTAATCTGCAAATGCAATGATAAAAGCCCATGATGAAAGCCATGTGTACAAGAGAGAATGAGACTCCTTCAAAATTTGCTCTCCAATCCTGCAGCATAACAATAGCATAATCATGGGTATCCAAAATGAGGAGACGGCTCTCCCTTATAAAGAAGATTGGATGATCTAGATTGAGAGGAAAAAGATTTAATCAAGGGTGGAGAAATAATGATCCATGTGAAATAAAGATCCACCAATGAGAAAAGATGAGTGATTGAGAAGAAAGTGGAAAGATAAGTCCCACTTAGAAATATGTGCATTTAAGTGTAGAGAAATTAAATAAAAGAAATTATTTTATTTCCTTTTTCATCAAAAATAGATATTTAAGTGGGATTTTCATTTAATTAAAAGGGAGCAATTCTTTTAATTAAATAGGAGATATTTAATTAAATTAAAAGAGGGGTTTTTCTCTTAATTAATTAAATGTTGATGAATTATTTAATTAAAAGAGAGGTTTTCTTTTAATTAAATGGGGACTTGTTTTATTTAATTAAAAGAGGAGATTTTATTTTAATTAAATAAGACTTAGGATAAAATGATCAACCTTAGAAAAATAGAATAATTGAATTTGATCAAAGAAATTGATTTAAATTGATTTAATAAAATATTACACACCATTGATTCAGGAAATTTGATAAATTGATAAATTGAACAATGGGGGCCCATAGTCTAGGTGACCATTTTAGGGTGCATACAATATGTTGATGATATGATTGTAGCTAGGTCTAACATGGATCACATTAAGGGGTTGAAATGCCATTTAGCACATTCATTTTATATGAAAGATTTGGGGGCAACAAAACAAATATTTGCTATGAATATTTGCAGAGATAGGAAGAATAGGAAATTAACATTATCTTAGGCTAATTATATTGAGAAGGTGTTGCAACATTTCTCTATGGAGAATGTTATAGCTATCAGCACACCTTTACCTGGTCATTTGATGTTGATGAAGGAGATGTGTCCAAAGACACAAGAAGAGGAGGATAAGATTTCCAAGGTACCTTATGCTTTAGCCATAGGAAGTTTGATGTATGCTATGGTATGTACAAGGCTAGATATTTCACATGCAATGGGAGTTGTTAGTAGATATATGAGTCATCAAGGAATTGAGCATTGGACTATAGTCAAATGGATTCTCAAATATTTGAGAAGAACATTCAGCAAGTGTTTACACTTTGGGCGCTCTACTACTAATTTACATAGATACCTTGACTCAGATTTGGCAAGGGATATTGATTCCAAGAAAATTACTATAGGTTATGTATTTACTACTGGTGGGGCAGTAGTGAGCTAGGTTTCTAAGCTATAGAAGGTGAACACTTTATTCACTACAGAGGTAGAGTATATTGCTGCTATAGAGGAAACCAAGGAGATGATATGGCTTTAGTTCTTCCTAGAAGAATTGGGACACCCTTAAAGGGATAATCACTTGTTTATAGATAGTTAGAGTGTCATTCATCTTGCAAAGAATTCTGCTCTACACTTAAAGACAAAATACATACAATTGCAGTAACATTTCATTCAGTCAATTTTGGATAATGGACAGTTAAAGCTAGAAAAAATAGATATAGATGACAATTGAGAAGATATTTTTACAATGGTAGTAACAAGGGAGAAGTTAAACTCCTTTTCATCTTTGGTTGGTCTTTTGGACAAAATAGAATAAAAGAATAGCATATTCCAAGGTGGTTTTGATCCACTAGGAGCCCCATGTGGTAGCAGTATTGTTATAGGATCAGTCTCTAGGTGGGAGATTATTGTTTATAGTGGAGTCTGATTAATCCCCAAGTGGGATATTGTTAGCTTTTCATGACTAATCAAGGAAGTATTGTACATACTTCATAATTCTTTGGGGTTCAAAAAATGTACTTTTGGGTTGTGGCTGATGTTGTGGCCAATATGTGGTCGACATATGGATTGTATTTTGTAATCCTAAAAGTGGAAAAAAATACTTATATAAAAGGGCTTAGGGTTATGTATCTTTCATTATGTGTGATGTGGAAATTACTTTTTGTGGTGATATTGAGTTGTAAGGGATTACAAATTGTAATCAGGTGGTAATCAATGGATCATAATAATATTGGACTTGTTGTTTGCTGGATGTAGCCCAAGGTTTGGGTGAACCACATTAAATCTTGGTGTCTTGTGTTCTCTTTGGTGTGATCTATTATTTTTTGATCTTTTTTTATATTTTCATATAATTATTATTTCTTTCTAAGGTTAATCCTAACATGCTAGGCCTTCCTTCAATTCCTAGAGCCACATCCCCCCCAAGATAACAAAGATTAGAAAATTTCACTATGAAGTCTTGTAAGGAGGTAAGTCTCCACACCAAAGAGTCACAAACATGGCTGAAAGGGATGCAATAACTCTAGAGCAGTTTCTAGAGCTCCATAGTGAGCCTTGCCCTAGAATTCTCCTTATTATAAACTCTTTTCCATTTCCTATCAGGGGCGATATAGCTTAAAATCAAAGTACCATAATATCTAGTACAAGCCTCTCTCAAGGGATGAAATTTGGAGTGCATGAGAGGGTTATCTTGTATCCATTGGTCTTCCCATAAGTCAATGTGATTTTCATCCCCAACCACCCAATGAGTACCCATCTTCAAACTTTTATGGGTATGCACCACATTGTTCCAAATTTTTGAACCTTGGGCATATTGGAACAAGTCCCCTCTAAGATACTTTGCTTTCAAAATACTGCACTAATTATTTAAAGAGTTTATTAATCTCCATCCAACCTTAGTCAAGAGGGTCTTATTCAGATCCCCTATCCTTCTAAATTTCAATCCCCGTAGGGCCCTATGCCGACATACTTTTCCCCAACTCACCAAACTCATTCTGGTCTTATCTTCTAATCTAGAGAGCAAGAAATTTCTTTGGATTTTTTCAAGAATATCCCTTTATCTTCCTAGGAGTTTAAAAATAGAGAGGAAGTACACTTGAATACCCTACAAAGAAGCTGAGAGAAGTAGGAGTTTCCTCACACTACTTATGATTTTTCCTTTCTAGCCTGCAAGCTTCCTCTTAAAGAGATTAACTAGACCATTCTAGTATTGGATGGATACTTCCCTAATAGTGAGTGGGAGGCCAAGATAGGTACCTGAAAGACTTGCCTCCTAGCATTCTAGGATTCAGGTCACTTTTTTCCTCAAACTAGTGTCTGTGTTCAAAAAATACAATTTTTTATTTTTCAATAATTTATGCATTACCCTGAAACCTCCTCATAGTGATTCAAAATTACTTTCCACTCTCTAGCTTCATGGATTAAAGATATGACAAATAAAAGGTGTCATCAATAAATTGATGTATAACCTATGGGGGACATAAGGATGTAGGATTTACGCCTTTTATTCTACCACAATTAGCTAAAGCTATTAAATTTCTTCTCATAAAATCTACCATAATGATAAATAGGTAAGAGGATAGGGGGTCATCATGTCACAGACCTTGAGAGGAGTCAAAGAATCTACCTGGGGACCCATTGAATAGAACCAAAAACTTGACAGTATTAATAGCAACCCTGAAAATCTTAATGAAATTCTCACTGAATCCTAACTTGACAGAAATATTAAAAAGAAATTCCCTCTTTCCCTTATCATAAGCCTTGGATATATCAATTTTAGGGCCATACCTAGATTCCTACTCCTCTCCATTGAGTGAATTACCTTAGGTGTGGCTATGACTGCATCCAGAATCTATCGCCTCTTGAAAAAACCATTTTAGTGTGGGCCTATGAACTTATCAAGTAGGGCTTGATGAGGTTAACCATAACCTTGGTGAGGAAATTGTAAATCATGTTGCCAAGGCTTATGGGTATGAATTCTTCAAGATGTCTCAGGTCATCCATCTTAGGTATTAACACTAAAAATGTATGGTTAAGTTTTGTTGGTGTTTGAAAACTACTAAATGACAAAGGCTCAATACCAAATAATAACACTCACATAATCTAAGGGTTAGCTATTTCCTATCAATAATTATGTTGTTAAACCATTTGGAACCAACTTCAGAAAAACCACAATTGACTTTCTACTCTTTAGGCTCTACAAAACCAAGGTGGGTATACCTAAGGGATGACTCAGAATGAATGTTGTAGTATGAGAATTTATTTAGTTTCATTTTGATTTTCATCTTTCATCTCTGACATATGGGTAGTTTATTGATTTCTTCACACGTTCAGATAATATACACCCCTTACAAATAGATTAGGTCACAATTCTTGTTAGATTTGCAAGAACTTCTAGCAATAGCAGCTAACTAAAGCTAAAATGTTTTATGCAAACAACTGTTGACCATCTTTGAGACTCTTCAAAAAAGTAAAATAAAATTGATTTTAATTGTAGATTTGATGCTTTTTCATGATCTAGAGGCATCTATAGATTGAATAAATTGGATCAGTGCCTATCCCATTGGGATTCAGACCCTACTGCAATTTCTAGATTTAATTTGTTGCATTACAACTAATTCTATCAGCAATTCTTACTGGAATTTATTCTTACATACATCCTTTCTATTAGCATGGAAATCCCATCAAACTCATTAAAGCCTTTAGTTAATTCATTGAATTAATAGCAATAATGAATTGACATACAATCTAAATGAATTGCATTCAATTGGATGAGCTTTACTTCACACAATATTAGTTTAACCAGGTAACAAAAAAGGAGACAAAATTCACCAAGAATAGCTATGAGGACATCTATATTTTATATTGATTTTCCTTGAAAATTGTATACAATTGCAGTACAACTTAGAATGACTCTAAAAAGACACAAGTATCACATGATATCAATGTATTCTCAAAAAATTTGTAGAGAAGATACATCATCAAGTTTTCTCAATAAGTGGACAAAATCATATTTATGTAATACTAAAATTGCATTAGAAATCAGACCATTCTCTAACCCTAGAATCTCACTTATATAATGTGAGATGTAACAAGCTTCAGGCATAAAGAATTGATAGGTGTCCTTTACAAAAGATATTCACAAAAAGATATGTATAAGCTTCGAAAACACTCTCATACTTACTCTGTAGTTCAAACATTGTTTTTTCTTCTTTCTTTGCAGTGGCCAAAACAAACTGAGAGATTCCTACGATCTAGGGATGCAATCAAAGATGACTCACATTCTACTTGACATGTTGGTAGTCAATCCAATTAGATTTTTCCATGTGTACTTTTACTTCATTGTTGGTACTTCAAAATGGACCCACTAATTTCTAAGGACACATGTTGTTGAGTCGCTACCTCGCTATACATAAAGAGCGATCATGTTGTCATAGCAAGGAAGCAATGATTGTTGATTCTATTTTGATCGAACAATGGAAGTTTAATGCATCACTTAAGAGTAATATGGTGGGACCCCTCTTCATCTACTTTACTCGCTATGTCACTATACATAACACTCAAGAAACTCACCATAGCAGTAAAGAGATGACCAAAGATCTAAGCTTGGTCTGAGGGCAAGGAAATTGCATGACATGCATAGATTGTGGTGGGTCCCCTAGTCACAATGTCACATAGAGTAAATAGTGCACATCTTTTCATAGCAAGGTAGTGACTATCATTGATCTGATCTTGATCCAACGATCAAAAGCCTTCATCTAATTTCTAAATAGGGCATGGGTCCAGGTTACTGATGACATGAGGATATCCTATCCAGCTGGTACATAAATCAATATTTTAATCCTAGTTGCACTACCATGTAACTTAGCTCCTACCATATGCCTACTTTTTGGCTGGGTGTTATGTCACTAATGGTGAAGATCATTCATTTTCTGATCATGACATACTGACCTCAGGTGTTCTTAGAATTTTTGGTGCATATGTGTATCCAACTAGATGCTACTGTGTTCCAAAGGTTGCGTGACTCACATCTGACAAAGCATATATCTAGGACCCACCTTTTGAACTATTGCTACATTATCATTTTTCCTCAAGGTGCCATGTTGCTAATGATGAAGATCATTAATTTTTTGATCGTGAAATAGCAATGTCTAGTGTCTTGTTAAAATTTGGTGCCAAAAAAATAGATACCTATCAAATCATGATTATTATAATTAGTACTTCTGACAGAACAATAAAATCACACATCCACCATGCCACTTAGAATTTTTCATGGTCACCAGGAAAATTAAAAGCTAGCATCATTTGTATTTTCTATTAAGGTTTCATGTCACTACCAGTAGGGCACAAAGTTTTTCTGACAGTGACATAACAACCCATTGAAAAAACTAGATTCTATTGATGCCTTTTGCACTTCATTATTGATGGTTCCATTTCTATCTCTGACAACTCTAACCAAAAAAAAATGACTGAACACTTCTGAAGCAATGCACTTTTTGATCACCACACCTCCACTTCACAACACCACCACTCAATTTTGTGGCATTCGTTATGTCACATAGGGTAAAACACTTGCATCTTTTGATAGTGACGATGTGACTGCTATAGATCTTCTAAGGATCAAACAATATGCAACAAAGGGGAAAAAGGTCACTTAAGGGCATGAAATATTTGAACTAGACATGGAATATTCTCATTTTAAAAGGATTGTGCCTGAATAAATTCAAAAAGAATGAGACCTAGGGTTTGACAAAGGATTTCAAAGGTTATCAAATTTGCAAGACCAAAAACTAGAAACCCTAGTCTCCAACAATGGACTCAATTCTAAATTTTTGTAACTTGAATGGGGAAAATTTTATTTTGCAAAAATCAAACCAATAATGGCTCTATTTGGAGACAATAGACTACCTAAGTCTATTCAAAAATTTAGAATCTATGGGTGAGCAAACCATATACTTGACATTAACAATGACAACTTCTTTAGAGGGCACATGAATAAAGAAACAAAAATAGGGAACAACATTGTACAGAGACATTTATAGGGATTTACAAAATATACAAAAGTACAAGGGAACAAGAAACCCTAGAGCTACTATTCATGGAAAACAAAATACTTTAGGAAAAGTATCTCTTCAAGAACTACCCATGAATTGGCAATTTGAGAATATTGTCTAACAAATCCTTGAGCATATAAAAGTCTTCTCTCCATGTAATTTCAATTAAATAGGGATCTAACCAAATAGGATCAAACTTACCATGTTTTCCTTTATCCTCAACTCTGGCATTCCACACTAGGACTAAATCTCCATCTCCAAACTTTTTGTTGACTATCCTTTTATCATATAAGGTCTTACCATGTAGTTGTGTCTTTTGGTTCCTAAGAGATGCTTCTCTCCTGGCTTTTTCTATTCCTATAAGCTCGTCTATCCTTTCTTGCATATCATCAATGATATCCTCGTCATACATTTGAATGTAGCTATACAAGCTCATTAAGTTATTCTATGGCATCCTTGCATGAATTCCATATACAATATCAAATGGGGCTACACCAATGGCTTTCTTCACAGTCACCCTGTGAGCTCATATTGCTAATTGCAATTTGGAATTCCAAGCCTTCTTATTGTCATACAAGGTTCTCTTGATTATTTTCAAAAGACTCTTATTTGTGGATTCAACTTGTCCATTCCCTTGTGGATGATAAGGGGAAGAAGTTGATCTTTTAATTCCATATTTGTCACAAAATTTCATGAACTCCTCATACCTAAAGAACATTGCATTATCTATTACAATTTCTTAAGGACAACTAAATCTGGAAATAATGTTATTTAGCAAAAAATTATTGACAACTTTATTAGTTGCATTTCTTGTAGGGACTACCTCTACCCACTTTGTGAAATAATTAGTAGCAACTAAAATCCAAGAATGACCAGTGCTACATTTAGGATAGATCTCACCTATGAAATCCAAACCCCATTGCTAAAAAGGTGCTTGAATCTCAACTAGTTTTAATGGAGTATTACTTGAAAATTTCAATTTTCTAGCAAACCTTTGACAAGCATCACATTTCCTGAACATGATTTGAGCATCCTTAAAAAGGGATGGCCACCAAAATCTAGCTCTCATTACCTTGTGTGCAGTAGTCTTGGCCATATAATGTCACCCACACACTCTAGCATGCATTTCATTTAAGATTTCTTTGGCCTTTTCTTGATCAACACATTTTAGTAACACTCCCTCAAAATTTCTCCACCACAAACTACCCTTCACAATTATGTACCTGACGGCTTGTAATTTAGTGCTCCTCTTCTCATTTTTAGTCAAGTGGGATGTGGCTTCCATGTGTTGTAGATAATCAATAACATTAGCATACCACTCACAGTGATCTATGCCAAATATATCTGATCTGAGGTCATCTGTTACCATATTTATCTAATTAGCATCCAAATTAGATTGAGCCATAAGTTTAGCTAAACCCTGACCTCTTACCAATTTTGTTATCTGTATTTCAATGTTAAATTCTTGGATCCTATTGATCCACCTACATCTTGTACCTGATACTTCTTTCTGAGAAAAAAAATGTCCTTTATAGCAGCACTAGGTACAAATGCAATGATAGTAGCACTAATCATTTAGCATCTAAAAGCCTTAGCAGCCTTTACCAGGGCATATGCTTATTTTTCATATATCTCATACTTTAATTCAGTAGGCTCTAGTGACTTACTAAAAATTGTAATGGGTTGTTCATATCCTTCCTCATTCTTTTGTAACAAAATTGTCGCTATAGTGTGGAAAGATGCAAAAGAGAATATGTGCATTGGCTTTGTATAGTCTGGGTTCCTCAAAATTGGAGCATTCTTTATGTTAGTTTTAATATCATAAAATGCCTATGAAGGTTCACCATTCCAACCTACAGTGGCTCCTTTCTTGAGCATTTTTGAGATAGGTCTGCTAATCTCAGAAAAGTTACTGACAAACCTTCTTAGAAAGTTAACTTACCAAAAGAAAGATTCTATTCCTTTCTCATTCTTTGGCTTTGGAACCTTATCAATGGCTACTACTCTCTTAGGGTCTATCTTCACTCCATCCTTTGATACTATATGTCCCAATAGCTTACCTTCAGTTACCCTAAATGCACATTTCTTAGGGTTTAATGACACTCCATATTCCAATGCTTCAATGAAAATCTTTTCCAAATGCCTACAGTGGTCTTTAGCCTTTTTGGAATAAGTTGTGAGGTCATCTTGGTACACAACCATAAACTTGTTTATGTACTCATGGAAAGCCACATCCATGGCTCTTTGAAAAGTGGCACCAACATTAATCAATCCAAATGGCATTCTTACATATACATAAGTTCCCCAGTGAGTTGTAAATGTTGTTTTAAACTATTCTTCTTCTTTCACTAGGACCTATTTATACCCTTTGAATCCATGCATCATAGACATGATCTCAGACCCAGTTATTTGTTGTAACATAGCTTCCATATTTGGCAACTTATAATTATCCTTTATGGAGGCAATGTTCAAATTTCTAAAATCCACACATAGTTTGATATCTGCATTCTTTTTTCTAAAAGGTACCAAATTTGAGACCCAAGTGAAATGTCTAATAGGTTTAATTATCCCTCCATCCCTTAACTTCATCAATTCCTTTTTTATTTTTGGGGCTAGGGTGGAATTGACTAGTCTTAGCTTTTTCCTAAAAGGCTTTACATTGTCCTTTAGTGGTATGGCATGTTGAAAGAGATCTTCTTTATAAGATTTTAGGTCATCATATGACCATGCAAAAACATGTCTATATTTTCTAAGTAGGTCAATCAAAGGCATTCTAATTTTAGCTGAAAAATTCTATCCAATATAAACTTTCTTAGGGGCCTCATTAGTACCCAGATTTATCTCATCTAGTTCTTGAGGTTTACAATCATTAGCCCTAGGCCTTACCCTATCTTGGTTATCAAACATGTTCTCAAAAATAACCAAACCTTTAGGTACCTTATTAGTTTTCAATTGTATGACCTCTTGACAAAAGATTGTTTCCTTCCCATCTATGGTTTCAACCAAATCACTACAATCCAACTCTTGACCATGGTATTTATGTTCATTCAACAAGAAATTCACAATGTCTTTGCCATCTTCAAAAACTTGTCAATGTTCAACATTATCAAGTTTTGAGGGTTTATTCTGGATCTCAATCTATGAGATTCTTGTAAATGATACCTCTTATGGCTTAATTGCTACATTGGCTAATAAGTCATCCATCTTATTTTGAGTCCTATCTCTCCATGAAATACAAAATGCATCAAAGAATCCTATCTAATCCCAAACAACATTTCTATACTATTTCAACCTCTTATTTTTAGATGCATATGTCCCCTTTATCTATGAGATGACCAATTCAAAATCACCTATATCATGCAACTTCTTAATTCTATGGTGGGATGCAAAATCCTAATAGTACGGCTTCATATTCAACTATATTGTTGGTGCATGAAAATTTTAGGGTGAAAGAATATCTAAAAGTATTCTTTTCAAGAAAAAAAAAAAAAACTACCCCTGTCCCTGCACCTTCTTTGGAACTAGCCCCATCAATGAACATGGTCCACAATACTGGTGAATTAGTACAACACTCAACTTCATGTTTGATCTCAGCAGACAACTTCTCAAATTCTTGGATAATTATTTCTGTTCTGAATGCATTCACAATGGTGTATAAAAAGAAAGCAACATCTTTATCAATTTCTTCCCCCAAAATATGACTAACCCTTAGCTCAATGTTTACCTTCACAGCCTTATCTGCTATGTGAAAGGTGGCATAGGTTAGGTCACATTGTAGGCTACCTCCCATAGCAACACTCCATTTTCTAGAGAGTAACATCCCATAATGTGGAAGAATATCAACTACAAGGACTGACATGGTCAACTCTACCTCAGGGTATGTAGCTAACTTAAATGGTAAAGCATTTATGGTACCTATGACTAGAACTTCTCTAGCATCCATGCACGTACATCTACCTTGCTTAGTGTCTACTTTCAACCCTAAGGCTTCCATTACTTTCAATGGCATAATGGTGTTAGAATCTCATGAATCTATCATGCAATCCTTAAGGGTTTTTCCTTTTATAATCAGACTAAGAAAAAATGGGTCAATGTCTTCTATATATGCTATTGATTAATCATCCAAGAACATTTGGGGAATCTTAGACATAATACCACTATCTTCTAATATGAATGGGGTTTTCTAAATAGCATTTTTTCCTATGTTGTTGTTATTATCTCCTATCCCTCCCAACCATGACAAGGCTTTTCTCTTATGTTCTTTAATTGTAAGCAATTTAGATAAGGGCACTTTCACAGTAATTTTTGATAACATGGATGTCATGTCAATAAGATCAGATATAATGGGTTATACAATCATACCTAGAGTAAGAGCCTTTTGAATAAAAGGTTCTATTATTTGTTTAGCAGTATTAGATCCTGATCCCTTTTCTTGCATAATTGCTTTTGCTGTTTCATTTATTTGGAATTGAACTTTCTTCTTAGGTTCCCATTTCTTGGTTTTGATTTCTTTGGTCTTAGTTGTCTTTGCATCATCCATCTTATCTTCATCCTTCATTTTATGTGTAATATCTTTAATAAATATCCTAGAAGGCTTCCCAATATCATTGTTAACTATTCAATTTCTCAAATTGTAATTACTATGTACTTAGGAGATCATCTCTGTAGTGATCCTATCAATTTTCTCTTTGGAAGGCATTCTCAAGTTCACATGACCAACTTTAGAAGATGTAGCACATACCTGATCTTCATCATACCCTTCATTGTCTGAAAACACTTGTCGATGATGTAACTGATAAGTAATTTTCTTATCTTCAAGATCACTTTCTATTTCTTCCAAATCAGAATCCATAGAGTCATTGCACATGCTCACCATATTACAACTTACATCATCATGGATTTTTTCTTCTTCATCCTCTTCATTTTGTGCACTATGGTCTAAAGAAAACGATCGAGCAATAGCACAATACTTAGAAGAATGAGGTGACTAACAAAAGATACACTAAGGCACATCATCATTCATATTAATAGAACTCCTCTATAGAGGATCTGATGTACTCTTATCTTTTATATTCTAGTTTTGGCTAGGGATTGGCTTACCATCCTTTATTTGAGTGGTATAAGGATAGTTCTACATTCTGAAAAGTCTATTGAAATTGTTGTTATTCACTAGGGCTTTCTCACCAAAATTTTTCTTGTATGTATCAAAAGTAGTTGGGTTCATATTTTTTAACAAGTCCAATACCTAGCCTATTGTGGGTTCTTTAGGTTTCTTTTTAGCAGGGGTTTTATCAACATTCCTTTTGTTGTTAGTCTTGGGATTGAATAACTTTGTATCGTCTCTCCTACCTAGGTTGCCAGATAAGCATCCCATATTACAATAACTATAATATTCACTACAATCTTATAAGCATCCCTCAAAGTGTTGGGATCTTTATCCCTTAATTGGTAAGTCATCTTGCCATCAAAAGCATTAAAATAAATTGTAAGACAAACATCCTCATTTAGCATTATAACTTGGAATAATTTGTACATGCCCTTTTAGAATCTTACATTGAAATCAAATGTGGATTCATTAGGGTTTTTCTTGATATTATTGAAGTCTTTCAACATAAATCTAGCACTAGTATTATCTCCATATTGTTCTTTGAACAAACTTTCCAAATCACTCCATGAGCCAATGTTGTCATCAGGTAGTCTTCTAAACCAATCCTGTGCATCTTCAGTCAAAGAATGAATAAAATACTTCATCACCACATCCTCATGTTCAACCTCAAAGTCATTTAACATGTCTATTAAAACTCTTAAATGCTCCTCACCAGTAAGAACATTATTTCTAGAGAACTTGACAACTTTATCTCTCAAATCAAAAGATATAGGGTGTGGGGCACCAGGAATACCTAAAAATGACATTTTTCTCTATTTATCCATATAGATAGGTTTCTTCTAAAAATGAACAACAATTGAGGTGCTTTCCATATTGGCTTGGTTAAGAACAACACTCTAAGATTGTTGGGTTTGGCCAAAAGGAAATTGAGTACTAATAGTGGATGATAAGGCAGGGGCAGCTTGAAATTTTCCTTGAATTGAAATTAATGGACCACAAGCTAGTATAGGAGTTGTAGCTGGGATAGACAAATTTGGCCATGAAGGCAATGTAGAATTACACTTTATGAACTAGATTTTCCTCCTAGTTTATGTGGCTTGGACTTCATTCTCAACCCTTTCAATTTCTTTTGCAAGATCTTCTTTATCCTTCCTAGCCTTTTCCAAGTCTAGGTCCAACTTAGACATGGGAGGGTTTATGGATTTTCTTGGAAGAGCTTGGGGTTCATTTATTTGGATTAGGTATGTGCAGGATCATGGTGTGCCAAAAAGTGGCAATCTAAAAATTCTGTAGTTCTAAAATACCTCAAACCATTTCAAAATTTATTCCAACTTTTTTCCCACCCACCCTGATACTAAATGAAAAAAATTAATATCTTTATAAGGTCTACTATATTTTTTGATACCAAACATATATGATCAACTTTAAAAACATCCTTTAAATGTGCTTTTGGCCTTTTTTTAATGTGATTTTTACTTCAAACATGTAGTTGACGACTTTTTTTTTGCCAAAATTTGATGAAATGAAAAGGCTTTCTTAAGAATGTTCTTATCTTTCCATAAATGTAAGGTTTTTTAAATTATTAGTTTAGTAAGTAATTATTGTTTATTTTCTCATGGAATTACATATAAAGTGCTGACTAACACGCTACTTGAAAAACAACTTGAAAAACAACTATAACTTTCAAATGGTAAAACATTTTTTAAATCTAAAATATGCATCACATTCTTTGTTTCTTCTACTATATGGAAAAATAAAATGAAAAATTTAATTTGACAGAGTTTTGAATTAGTTAAGGTGGTTAGACACGAGATTTTTTTAATTCCAAAAATACTAAAGTCAAAAATTAATTAATTCTTATTTATTTTAGAATAAAAATACCCAAAAATATGTGTCACATCCAAGCATGAGTCTACTACTTATATCTAGAATATTATTAAAAAATATTATCATTTGATTTTGATTAAGTGGTCAGACATACATCTACTTCTTATATTTGTAATATTGCATTAAAATTCAAAATTTTCACCAATCAATTTTTTTTTTTTTTGAGATAAGTCCTAGTAGTTTAGATACTAGATTCAATTTGCTAGAGATTCTTTTCTCTCAACTTTTGGATATAAAGTTAATAACAAGTGGAAAATTGCATGTCAAGTTGACATAACCCTTATTTTCTAATTTTTTATTGCCACTTAAGGGCATAGTTTTGTTGACCATGATCCTACACATACCCGATTCCTATAGCTTTGCCTTTTCCTTTATAAGTATCTTTCATAGTAGGTTCTATAGGGTCAACTTGGATGAGCTTGTAAGCTTCGACTTGAGTAATTCCTGAACCTTAGTTCTCAGACTATCTACATCACCAAAGACATCAACATGAAGATTTTAAGTTCTTTCTTCTAACTTCTTATTATGTTCTTTTAAGACAGCCATCCTTCTAAGTAGATTATCTCTTTCCACAATTTCATCTAAGTTGCCTTGTTCCTTTTCCTTTTCTAGATGAATGTGCTTTGCTTCTTCCTCAGCAACACAATTCTTCAAAAATCCTATCTCTGATTACAATTCTTTAGGATCTGGAGAAGTGGCTTTTGAATCAATAGGGTTGTCCAGGTCTATAAGATTAGGTTCCATGTATGGGGACGGCCTGGGATTAAAAGGATCTCCAAATGAACTCTTGAGTCCTAACCTATGATTCATTTCAGCTATTAGATCTGGTCCAAGGGATCTATTCCATATTGGTGACATATCCTTGTCTTGATATGTTCTTTCATCTGGTAATGGGGTCCTAAATATTTCTCCTAAGAGTCTTGTGGTTTTTGATTCAAAACTGAGTGAGGAAGACTCTCTCCCTACCACTAATTGGTATTGAGAATTAACTAATACACTACCTCTTGGTTTCCAAGTGGGGTTTGTGTCTATCTTTTTCGTGTTCAAATTATTCCTACCACCCTAAGATAAGTCAATATACATTGGTATATCAGGATTAGCTCTTGTGTAAGCTCTTATGTTTTTCCTTTTATTAGCCATACTCACTATTTATGAAATTATCACTAGCTTTCAAAACCTTGACTGAGTCACCACCTATTCTAGGGAAAATACAACAAAATATCTCCTAGCTTTAAGGAAATGACAAGAGATGATATATCATATACAAATACACAACTAAACCAATCACACAAACCATAAGACTGTAAATTTGCTCTGTAGGATAAGACATGTGGAAAGGGTGTATACATCAGTGTGCATATATGAAACTTTCCTTTTCTGAAAAATTCTTAAGGCCTATCAAAAGACCTAACAAAAATGTACAGAACATGACCAAAACATCGTAATACTTCTCACAAATAGATTACATAATCCCCAGTAGAGTCGCCAATTTGGTGGTGTTTGAAAACTACTGAACAACAAAGGCTCAATACCAAATAATAACACTCACATAATCTAAGGGTTAGCTATTTCCTATCAATAATTATGTGTGTAAACTAGTTGGAACTAACTTCAACAAAACCACAATTGGCTTTCTACTCTTTAGGCTCTGCAGAACCAAGGTGGGTATACCTAAGGGATGACTCAGAACGAATGTTGTAGTATGAGAATTTCTTTAGTTATAGTCTAATTCTCATCTTTCATCTCTGACATATGGGTAGTTTATTGATTTCCTCACACTTTTAGATGATATACACCCCTTACAAATAGATTAGGTCACAATTCTTGTTAGCTTTGTAAGAACTTCCACCAACAGTAGCTAACTAAAGCTAAAATGTTTTATGGAAACAAGTGTTTACCATCTTTAAGACTCTTCAAAACAGTGAAATAAAATTGATTTTAATTGTAGATTTGATGCTTCTTCATGATCTATAGGTATCTACAGATTGAATAAATTGGATCAGTGCCTATCCCATTGGGATTTAGACCCTACTATAATTTCTAGATCTGATTTGTTGCATTACAACAAATACTATCAACAATTCTTACTGGAATTCACTCTTACATACATCCTTTCTATTACCATGGTAATCCCATTAAAATCATTAAAGCCTTTAGTTAATTCATTGAATTAATAGCAATAATGAATTGACATAAAATCTAAATGAATTGCATTCAATTGGATGAGCTTTACTTCACACAATATTAGAATAACTAGGTAACAACAAAGGAGACAAAATTCACCAAGAATAGATATGGGGACAGCTATATTTTGTATTGATTTTCATTGAAAATTGTATACAGTTGTAGTACAACTTAGAATGACTCTAAAAGGACACAAGTATCACATGATATCAATGTATTCTTAGGAAATTTGTAGAGAATCTCACTTATATAATGTGAGATGCAATAAGCTTCAGGCATAGAGAACTGATAGGTGTCCTTTACAAAAGATATTTACATACATTTGTCACAAAAAGAAAAAATTGTGAGTAACAGAAAGACTTATACATCAAAATATTCATTTATTAGGTCCCCGTTCTGTTACATTCTCTCATGTTGTTTATCTCTTGATTGGTAGCTATTTTGACTCTTCTGTGTATGTAGCTATTAGACTTGCCAGTGATGTGTTGGTATCTGATTCATGTAGCTTCACCTCCACTCTAGCATTTTCACTCATATCATCATGTGTTACCAAGGTAATAGTTACACTTGGTTCTATTTTTTCTATGTTATCCAACTAACCCATTGTATCTTTCGCATGAGATGACTGCCCTTCTTTGTCTTCTTCTTTCCCAGGAGCTGACAGAAGTGAATCGATGATTTATAATTCATCTTCATATATTTCTCCATCATCAATTTCAGCTTCCTCTAACTATTCACCAGAAGCAATATCTATTGTCCACTTGTCATAAAGTGTATCATCTGGCCAATCAAAATGTAGAATATCTTGTTGCTTCTTGATAACATACTCAGCTTCACTATCAATATCATCAAATTCTTGTTTCAAAGAATCAAAGAATATTTGGGCTTTCATCATTTCTTCTATTGTGATGGCCCACCATGCATGTCTTGTTTCATTGATGAGTTTATTCATTCTCAGACAAAAAAAATCATCTAATTCCTTAGCCCATTCATCTTTATTTTTTAATTTATTCTTCCTATCTATAGCACAAGGGAATAAATCAAATTTTTGGCTCTTGTACTTGCTCAAGTAGCCCACTATTCTTCTCTGTAGATGAATTATTTTATTATCAAATTCTGGAAGATCAATAACAATATCATAAGTTTTTTCAATTTGATCATGTGAAAATTCTACGACGGAGTAACACAAAAATGTCATTTTTTTCCTTCTTTTTACCCATTAATTCACAATAGGCTTCAGAGCCCCATCATGGGCTTTCAATTCATTCCATATATTTATTATCTTTGTAAGCTGATCATAAAGTAGTGGCTGCTCAATTTTAACCCTCAAATATGTGAGATCTTTTCTCGATTTATCTTCATACTGTACATTCATTTCTACATGTAATGCCCATAACTTGTTTTTTTCTTCTTCAAAGTCTTTAGCAGTGTAACACTATGGCCTTTGTGGGGTATCTGGCAGTTCTATGAGAGGAGTGGATTTAAAAGGTTCCACTGGAGGATGGGGATATGTTATTCTTGGCCTTGTAGACCTCCCCATTACTCTATTTTCAAGTTGAATCCTCTTTTTAACTTCTTTATTATAGGCTTCCAAAACACTCTCATACCTACTCTACAGTTCAAATATTGTTTTTTCTTCTTTCTCTATAGTGGCCAAAACAAATTGAGAGGTTCCTACACCCATATGTGCTTCCTATACATGTAATGTCTCTACTACTCTTCTCACAATGATATTTCCCATTAATCTTGAGTCATCTGGCTATGATGAGATGGTGCTAGATCCCTTTCTCAATGACCATATAACTAGAGTAGCCTAGTCTTCACTGAATGCAGTCCCTATGAATTCCTTCTTGCCTAGGTCTTGCACATCGAATTTATTTGCAATAGAATTAAAAATCAAGGCATCGACTATGTACCAATTGGGTAATAATAAAATATTTGAGGCTTTAACCATCTATTTCCCCTCTTCAAGGGTTATGTTTTGGAATTCTTGCCTCATATTTTCTTTTATTTGATCTTGCAATGCTGCCTCCTCTAGCTCAAGATGCTCTGTTCTTAGCTTATTGCATCTTTCTTCAAACTTGCCCACGTTGGTTCTCCATGCAAACAAGCAAAAGGCCCTAAATTTAACAAAATTATCATCTAACAAAAACTATTGACTTGCTTGCTCTAACACAGGGTCTAATTCCCTTCCTCTATAATCTGCAATTGTCAACTCAAAACTTGGCACAGAAGGCTCTTGGGGGTTTCCTTCATCCATTTCAAATTGAGTAACAAAAAATCCTCCTTGAAACCCAAAATGTTCAATTTGTTCTCCAGTGAGTTGTTCCTCTTCAATCCTTAGAGGGGTCTGTGAAGGTGAGTATTCTTCAACATGAGTATCTTCCTTCCTTATTATTTTCCACCTCTTAGGGGAGGGCTCAGGAGGCTCTTTTACCAAACAACACTAGTGGACCCAATTATTTGTTTTCCTTTCTCCATAGTGGTCTTTTTATTCTAAATGATAGTATAAGTTGGCCTCTTTTGGATAGTTAATTGACCTACCCCTACATTTGGAGTAAATCCTAGTTTTCTCATTACCTCCCTAGCCTTAGCTAGGAAGGAATTAATAAGAATTTGCTTCTTCTCATTCATGGTTTCCATCATTTTAGGAAAAGTGAGCATGAGCTTATTTATACTATCTACAATTGTAACAACATTACTTAGAGGACTATAATCAGCATCAAAACAATGAATAAAATCTAAAACTTTTGAGAAAACTCTCCATTTTTCCTTCTTAGTCTCCTGCTCTTGAAGGGAGTATTCATTTCTTATTATATCTTTAAGAAAATAGAATTCATGATCAATTTTACCAAGCTTAATTCTATGTCTAAAAGCGAAATTATAAAATCCCTCAATGTCACAAAAATGAGGGTGAGAAAAAACCATCTTATACTAATCCAAAATCTTGTGTACAGAAAGCCAACCCCCTTTTGTGATTACAAATTGATGGGCCACTGTGCAAGTGGGGAATATTTATCCTCTTTTCCTTTTCAACAAATAGGTTTCCTCCATTCCTCCTAGTTGCCACAAAAATTCAGCTACTCCTACCATTAAAGGCACTTGGTAAGGTAATACATGGGGGGTACCTCTGAAATCATAAATCCTAATGATAGTTGAGACTGAATATGGGATGATGTCTCCCCAATTGTGTTAAACCTTCAAACCAATAGTATTTTCTAGGGGCCTAATAATACTTGCCAATGCCTTGGGTATTCTAGGATTGTCACTTAATAATAGGCACCTCAATTTGGAAGCAAAATACCTATCAAACATGAAAAAACTAGCCTTTTCTACCTCTTAGGTCATATCTACACTCCATAATTGGACCGGTAGTGCTTCCCCATCCTATTCCTTGTTGAATTTCATCTCTTTTCCAAAATATGTTACTCCTTTGAAAAAAAACATGTGCATTATTAAAGAATAGTGGCCAAAAATCTTTTCAATATTGCCTTTCTCAATCCCAACCAGGCTGTTATGGATTTCTTTAGCTAAATAAGAAGAAAAATCAAAAATTATGTCCACACCAAAAGAAGAAATCTGAGTAATCGTGTACATAAAACTCACCAGAATAAACTCCTCTTCATCTTCTCCAAAGACTCTGCATAGAGTCCTGTATGCCTCCTCAACCTTGGTATTGAAGTATGCCCTTTTGAAAGGTTTCCTAGAGGATGTTGTTATCACTGGTAAAGTTCCTATTTTTCCTATATGTGCCCTCAGTGCTCCTTGCCTAACTACATCCTTCTTTGACATGTATTCCTTTTCTAATCCTTTAAAATCAATGGGCACATGATAATCAGTGAGAGGCTCTAAACCAAATACTTGCCTAATTTCCTTTGGGCTAATGGTGACCGGAAACTCACCATCAATTCTTCTCACCACTCTAATTGCTTGGTCATAGTTTTTTACCACATCCTCAAGGAGGTCATATTCCATAAAGACACTTAGAACCACTAGTTTCGCTAACTCAAAGTTCCAAACGTTGGCATGTGGGGCAAACAAATTCCTCTTTGAAAACCATTTTTTGAATAAATCCAGACCAGTCTGAGAATTGTTATTATCTCAGACCCAATTCCCCTTGTCATATAATCTGTCCCCCACTCTCAGCCTAGGGTTTAATCAAGTTAGCTTTTTAACTTGTACAGTCTCAATGGTAGATTCAGGGAGCAATTTTAGTAGGTCATCCTGGATATTCCTATCCAAATAATTCTCTTGCCTAGAAAACACCTTCTTTAGAGGCATCTTGATTATAATTTGCTGAAATTGATATGCTATAGAGGTTATAGTATATAATTATTGACTTGATTTTCTACTTGTTCTTCTCTGTAATTCTGCAACATCTCCTAAACAATGGGAAACTGCTTCATGCTCTAGTCAAGCTCAACACAATTTTATTAGCAATTTCTTCTGCTAACAAAACTTGAAATATGTAAGGAAACTTGGCAATAAATAATATAACCATCGTTTCCACATAACCCATAATAGATCTGAAATAAACACAGAATTAAAATCCACATGCAAGAGAATAGACAACATACCCACAAAATGTGACACAAAATATACCCTAGGAAACCCTCATTGAGGGAAAAACCCAGCCTCCAAAAGCATCCATCACCATATATTATTCAGCAAAATACCATTGTCATACAACCATGGAAGCCTTCATGGCCATAGCCACAACCGAGCAAACTATGTGAACAAGCATGAATCAACACATCCCATGCCATGCTTCCAACCTTCACAAATCCTCCCTTGGCTAACCTGTCAAGCCTTGTCCCGCTCGACTCTTGCCTTTTGTCTTCTCCTTGTCACTCTCTCTCTACAACAACTACCCTTGTGGCTACTTATATAGTAGCAAGTCCCACAAAACCACCAAGTGGTATTACATAAACCATGTGCTAAAAACATGTGCTACCTAACCCACTAACCCCACATTTAATATTGGGCATTTAATTCTTTTCCCCCAATATTAAATAATTACATGAAATATTATCACAATGTTACAATACAACTCATCAAGAATATTCCATGGGCATCTTTACATGTTGCACGTCCATCTAGGCACAATATTACATAATAAAATAAAATAATAAAATAACAATATTATGCAATGTGTGCAACACCCATTATCTCAACAATCTCCCACTTGTTGTATACATTGCATAGGGTCAATTCGTAGCCACATAAATGAACAAGGGAACAATCCCTCCCAGCACATCCACCATCATGGATCAAAATACACCAAGTGCTCCATCCTGGTACCCGCAACAAAATCAAAGTATCTAGCATCTCGAACATGAATGAGCTCACCTCCTATTATGCCACTCCCACTGGACATACATAGAAGCCATCCAAAGAGAAAGCCACCCAACCTGTCGCATTAGAAGATCATAAAATCCTGTACCAACTAAAATTCTAAGCACAAAAACTTGATCCAAAGGTAATCACATGTATCTGTAGTTGTCAAAATATCCATAGCTGAAATAGCACCCACAACAAAGTGTTAAACCCATCCAACTATCCATACCTCAAAGGTATAACAAGTGAATCTTATATCACCGACATATCCAATCTGCAACCTGCAATGACAAGCCTCAAGAGCAATACCTACCACATATATACCAAGAAGCTCCCACCACAAAAGATAATGTCAAATCTATAACCAATCCACTCACAACATCTCAAAGAAGTGAATCCATGTAGTATCAAGGACATCCACAATACATAAACTAATATCCTGCAAGAAAAACTCTCATAACAAGTCTCCAATAGTCTCCCAAATTCTCCACAACCAAAAAAGGAAAGAGATAAAGAAATAACCATGTCATCTCTCACATGACATACATGAGCACAAACCAGTGATCACAATCTCTAACCAATCTCAAATCCAATGTAAGCAAAACTAAACATCCAAGAAGATAACCAAGACCAGAGAAACCATGCAAATCATAACATGTATCATGTCCTTCTACACCCCCCTCTAGATGTAAACCGTACAAGTATGATCTCCTCCATAAAACCCTAAGAAGAAGCCTCAACAACACCCAAACCATACCATACAACTAATCATGGATGTAAGCCTCTCACAAAAAGATCAAACTCAATAAAACCATTCCTAAACCAAGGAATAACCATTCCTAATCCAAGGAAAATGCCCAATATAAAACCATCTCCCAAACTCAACCAGCATAACAACATATGCACATGGAGATAACCAATGCTTAACCATCTCTCAAATGAACCCTCCAAAACTAACTCATGTACCATAGCTCAAGATCCATATCCATGAAAGATAAGCATAAATATAATGCAACTGAGAGAAAATAATGGGCTATACCTCTCAAGTAGCAAATCGCCGAGTAGACCAAGAGTGGGGAATGAGAATGCTCATCAAGATACCCAAGTCTCCAACCAAGGCTCATCTAAGAACAATCTCCTCTCAAGTCCATATCAGGTGGCTACCCCTCGGACTTCCTGCTGAAACCATCAACCGTCCCAACAAATACTTCTCTAATCCAAGAGAAATCAGCGTCACCACCGTCTCTAAGTATCCATGAGCACCTGTAACCAATCAATCCATGCCAACTCCAGATGCAACATAGCAATATCATGAAGTATCTAGCTTATGATTAGTGTACTCAATACCAAGAAACTAAACCAAGATCAATGTCAAAAGTTCCAACCATGGCCTCAAGAACATAAACATGACAACATGATCTTACCATCTCCACTAAAGAGATAACATGCTCCATATGAACATACTATAACATGTCACAACTCTAAAAGTGTATCAAGAGTATACCATGACATAATAATGAAACCATCCTCATACTAAGGATAACATGCCAAATAAAAGCATAAACCACACCTTTGCCAAGAACCCTGTGAGTCCTCAAGATGCAACCATCTCCACACACCATGAAGAAAAACCATCTCCACATACCATGAGGATAACCAAGAACTCCATGAGTTCTCAAGATCTAACCATCTTCACACACCATGAAGATAACAAGTGCACCATGCAAATGTCAAAGACGCTTCTGTATCAACAGGATCTAAGACAAACCTCCAACATCTGCAAACACTCAATAAATATATCAATGCCAACAAATCCCACTCAACTGTGGTACCAAGTCACCTATGGCATCATAAAATCCATCTCCTATATGAAGATCCAAACTAAACTAGGAAATAATCCTGCACTATCACCCCATCACTGTCACAAACTCCTACTAAACCGTGTATCCAAGTTATCCATGACATAATGATGAAAAACCATCTTCTAACCATGAGAATCAACCAAGGCATCAAACCATCAAAGAACTCAAAGCGCACATCATGAGCTCCTCAAAAGAAACCAAATAACCATGATCCTCAACCAAGAAGATATACCACCATAACTATATCAGAAATCCAAGCTAATGAACATCAAGGATGTACCTCTATATCCAATCATGTCATGCCAAAATCTATGACACCATAATCACATCCATGAATCGAGCATCAGGCTCTCAATATGTCCAACCTGTCAGCATAAAATAGTCAACCACCATCCTCCACCATGACTGTACCTGGTAACAACATCTCATCCCTTCTACATGAAAAAAATAGTAAATGATGTGACTTAGGGAATAGACAACCCAAATCCAAGCCACCAATCTGAATATGCATCAATAATGAAAGATCAATGGGCAAAGACAACCCATAACTAAGCTATAAATGCAACCTGTAAGTATAGATCGCTTACAACACTGCATAACTTGTAGAACCAACAAGTCATCATGCATATCCAAATCCAAACATTGATAACCATATCATCATGAGACCAATCTAAAATATGAACTGAGTATACAATGACATCAAAAGTTAAATCTCCAATGTCATAAACTCACAATGTTACCATAGTCAAAATATATCTATAAACTGTTCAGATCAATATATCACCAAATAAATCATGCCAAACCTACACCAAATCTGAACCAATGTGTAGAGCTCTCCAAGAGCTTTCCATTGACTACTCGAAGTCCAAAATCTGACTCTGTATGCCCAAGTTATGCCCTAATCTGTGCTCAAAATAAGAAACATCTAACTTTAGGGCTCTTAAAACCTGACAAAATGTCAAAATCATAGAACCAAACCTGCACCATGTTGTAGTGCTCTGAATTAGCTTTCCAACGCTTGTAAGAACTCTGAAATTTGATATTCTGAGAGAAAGTTATGGTTGTTTTACTAAGACAGTATTTTTACCATTTTTAGTACAATTTTTCATTTTTTATTTTTTCAGTGATGAAAATTCTGACAGGATTAAATTTGACAGCCATCATGGGCTGAAACTAAAAAACTCTTTCATTTCCTCTGAACATGGCCAAACTAGGGCATATTATATATCAAAATTTATGAAAATGTTGACCCAGATCCAATGGTGAGGTTTGTTTTTACCCAGGAGGTCATTTCTACATGCTACCCCCCAAAACCCTCATTTTAAATGAAACATTCGAAAAATCCTTTTGCCCAAAAATTTTACATGCCCAAATTTTTTAACATCCCATCATAATAGCAAACCCAAAACCCTTAGATCTGTAATAAACCATTCATATATCTTGCCATTTCTTTTATCCTCTCATGCATTCTCATGGATTCAATCTAGGGTTACAATAATAAAACCATAGCTCTGATACCACTTGTAAGGAAACTTGGCAATAAAGAATATAACCATCGTTTCCACATAACCCATAATAGATCTGAAATAAACACGAAATTAAAATCCACATGCAAGAGAATAGACAACATACCCACAAAATGTGACACAAGATATACTCTGGGAAACCCTCATTGAGGGAAAAACCCAGCCTCCAAAAGCATCCACCACCATATATTATTCAGCAAAAATACCATTGCCATACAACCATGGAAGCCTTCATGGACATAGCCACAACCGAGAAAACTATGTAAACAAGCATGAATCCACACATCCCATGCCATGCTTCCAACCTTCACAAATGCTCCCTTGACTAACCTGTCAAGCCTTGTCCCGCTTGACTCTTCCCTTTTGTCTTCTCCTTGTCACTCTCTCTCTACAACAACTACCCTTGTGGCTGCTTATATAGTAGCAAGTCCCACAAAACCACCAAGTGGTATTACATAAACCATGTGCTACCTAACCCACTGACCCCACATTTAATATTGGGCATTTAATTCTTTTCCCCCAATATTAAATAATTACATGAAATATTATCACAATGTTACAATACAACTCATCAAGAATATTCCATGGGAATCTTTACATGTTGCACGTCCATCTAGGCACAACATTACATAATAAAATAAAATAATAAAATAACAATATTATGCAATGTGTGCAACACCCATTATCTCAACAAAATCTTTGTTCGCGTGATGTGGAAATGGTGAAATCTCCTGTAATATACTCTATTTTTTCTCGCATGCAAAGCTTTCATTCCTCATAAATGAATAGAATGGCACCACCTTCTACATTCAAACTTACACCATTGATCTTTGAAAAATCCTATGATCTAGAGATGCAACCAGAGATGACTCACGTTCTACTTGACGTGTTGGCAGTCAATCCAATGCGATTTTTCCATGTGTACTTTTCCTTCATTGTTGGCACTTCAAACTAGACCCACTGATTTTTGAGGACACGTGTCATTGAGTCGATACCTTGCTATACATAAAGAGTGAGCATGTTGCCATAGCAAGGATGCGACAATTGTTGATTCTATTTTGATTGAACGATGGATGTTTAATGCATCACTTAAGAGTAATATGGTGGGCCCCTCTTCATTTTTTTTACTCGCTATGTGACTATACATAACACTCGAGCAACTCACCATAGTGATAAACTAACTGTCATAGATCTGAGGGCGAGGAAAATAAATGATGTGCATAGATTGTGGTGGGTACCCTAGTCACTATGTTGCATAGAGTAAATAGTGTACATCTTTTCATAGCAAGGTAGTGACTATCATTGATCTGATCTTTGATCCAACGATCAGAATACCTCATTTCATTTCTGAATAGGGCATGGGTCTAGGTTACTAATGATGTGAGGATATCTTGTCTAGTTGGCACATAAATCAATATTTTAATCCTAGTTGCACTACCATGTAACTTAGGTCCCACTGTATGCCTACTTTTTGGCTAGGTGCTATGTTGCTAACGGTGAAGATCGTTTATTTTTGGATCACAACATAGCAACCTCAGATGTTCTTAGAATTTTTGATGCATACGTGTATCCAACTAGATGCTACCATGTCCCAAAGCTTGTGTGACTCACATCTGATAAAGCATATGTCTAGGACCCACCTTTTAAACTATTGTTGCATTATCATTTTCTGTGAATGCACTATGTCACTAACAATGAAGATTTCTCATTTTCTGATCACGACATAGTAACCTTCGATGTCTTGTTAAACTATAGTGCCAGAAAGATAGATACCTATCAAATCATGATTATCCTAATTAGTGCTTCTGACAAAACAATAAAATCACACGTCCACCATTCTACTTGGATGTTTTTATGGTCACCAAGGAAATTAAAAGATACTGTCATCTGTATTTTCTATTAAGACACCATGTCCCTATTGGCAAGGCACAAAACTTTTCCAATAGTGACATAGTGACCCATCGAAAAAACTAGATTCTGTTGACACCTTTTGCACTTCACTATTCATGTTTCCTTTTTCAGCTTTGATAGCTTTGACCAGAAAAATGTGACTAAACACTTCTAAAGCAATGCACTTTCTGATCACCGCACCTCCATTTTATGACACTGCCACTCAATTTCACAATAGTTCCTATGTCGCATAGGGTAAAACACTTGCATCTTTTGATAGCAACAATGCGATTGCTGTAGATCTTATAAGGATCAGACGATATGCAACAAAAGGGAAAAAGGTCACTTAGGGGAGCAAAATATTTGAACTAGACATGGAATATTCACATTTTAAAAGGTTTCGTGCCCAAATGAATTCAAAATGAACAAGACCTAGGTTTTGACATAAGTTTTCAAAAGCTATCAAATTTGCAAGACCAAAAACCAAAAACACTAATCTCCAACAATGGACTCAATTCTAATTTTTTGTACCTTGATTAGGGAAAATTTTATCCTACAAAAATCAGACCAACAAGTTCCTTCAAAAACTTTCCTATTCTCACAGAGTCATTCACAACGTGAATAATTTCATACTTAATGATCTCCTAGAGTTCTTGAAGAAAAGGCTAGGGGAAACCCATCAGGTCCTGGGGCTTTGTAGTTGTTCATACTAAACACTATCTTTCTCACCTCCTCCTCCTTGACCTTACTAGTCATGGCCTCATTCATTTGGTCACTCACCACCGGGTTCATTGACCTTAAAATATTTTCCTACTTGTTTCTTCTAACCTAATTATATGGGGGGTTGTAGATCTCTTGGAAACAGTTATTGACCCAATCCTCAATACCTTGCAGCTTCATTATTTCTTGACCATTACTTCCCACTAGACAGTTTATGGTGTTCATCTATTGTATTATTGAGGCCAATCTATGAAAGAAGTTTGTATTCCTATTACCCTCCTCCAACCAATAAACCTTAGATCTCTTCTGCTAGAAGATTTCCTCCCATTTTAGAAGAAATTTCCACCTATTGTGGTAATCCCTCTCCTCATATTGATGTTCAAGGGATGAATTACCTTCTACCAGACATGTATGAAGAGATTCTAACATCATAGTAGTCCTCTTTTTCTTGAAAATGTTTCCAAACAAAGATTTTCTCCATCCTCTAACCTCTTTGCTAATTCTTTCAAGTTTCCTAGCTATATGGAACATACCCATTCCTTCAATCGGATTATTCCACCATCGTGCAATACAATCCTTGAACTCTATGGGTGAGTACCACATAACTTCGTACCTAAAGGGCCTACATCTATTAGTTTGATTCTATTTCCATGAGAAAAGTAGCATAGAGTCATTTAAGATGGTCCTTAGATCCACCTTTAAGGAGGTATGTGGGAGAATGTCCTAACCAGGCAAGATGAGCACTTGGTCAAGCCTAACCTGGATCAGACTGTCACCAATTCTATTATTTTACCATGTAAAAGCAAATCCTTGAAGGTTGATATCTATCAAATCATTCCTCATAAGGAAGCCCTCCAAGTCATGCATACTCTCAAAAAAGGCCTCTAGGCTATCCATTTTTCTCGAAGGGTATAGAGGAGTGTTAAAGTATCCCATACAGAAAATGTAATCATGCCTCATCTAATCTACTACTTTTTTTGCCTTATCCTAGACTGCTAGCCTACCATTGCAGGTATTGGGGACATATAAGTTAAACAAATTTCAGTTAGTAGCTTGGGAAGTAAAGTCCATCACCACAAAATGGGTATTGAGGAGGACCACCTTACCCACAACCTTGTCTAGATTCTAAAGTGTCTCTATGCCACCCAAAGCACTGTTTGCACCACTATACGAGAATTTAGCACTTACTTAGATGTATTCAACCACTCTAGAGAACACCTGCTCTATCATTTTCACTTCTTGCAAAAGTATCATGTCAATATTAATTTCAATGATCTTTTATTTTACATCATACTACTTCCTCAGGGTATTAAGCCCTCTCAAATTCTAGAATATTATCTTCATCTTTTGTGTGGTTTAATTTCAGCCAAGTTTTTGGTTTCCCTTGTGCTATTTATTTTTTTGTCTCCTTCTGATAGAGGTTCTTAATCAAAGGTCTCCCCACCCTCCATATTAACCCACATCAACCTTTTTTTCCATCTCTAGGCTTCCTCTTAGTGACAGTCCATTCAACCTCATTACTTAGGTAGTCAAGATTTATACCCATATGGGTAGAGGAATTTATTTCAACAATACCTAGGAGTGAGACCACTAGGATTCTATTTGTGATCTGTGATTCATTCCCCTTGCTTGAGGATATGTTGTAGGGATCAATGTTCTCAATTTTATCATCCTCCTTAAGTGGGTTCAACTGTCCTTCCCTAGGTTGGGCCATTTGCATGGAATGAACTTTAACAATATCCCCTTCCTCATGCTCCATCATTACCTTTTTCTTAGGTGGAAAAATGATGTTTTCCTCTACTTGCTCATCAACACCCTCCCCTACAAAGGTCCTTACCATCTCCTTTTCCTTACTTTGTGCCTCCTTTAGCTCTTGAAGTTCCTCAAACTCTCTTGAGTCCATCATTCTTACTGATTCCGTGTTCCTCTGGGGTATGGTTTGGTTTCTAATTTTTACAATTTTTGAACTTTCTAGCACCACCACCACTCTAGGTGAGGAGACTTTATCCTTGAGTTTATCACTCCTTTTACATTCAACAATTGAGCAACCGAACATATTACATCACTCCTTTTAAATGTTAAAAGAGTAAAATAGCTAGCATTAAAATATGAAGAAAACCATGTTGATCTTATATTCTTTATTTAGGTTAAGAATATTTTCTCTTCCATGCTTGAGATGTCTAGAATGAAATAACAAAAAATGAGTGTCATTATGTCATTCAAGTCATATTACAAATTCTAGATTAAAAAAATTCTAAGAAATAACAAGGAGCAATTGTCAGTATACCACACCATTTAAGTCATATGAAAATTTCTAGATAGAAAATGTCTTGTACAGTATTTTCTTTCTTTTTAATAGTAAACCAAGATGAAAAACATGATACTAGCTAGGTTAAATAAAATAATAATTCTTGAAATAGAAATATTTAGTTGGTAGCTATTTAATGAAGTTTAGTTGGGCTATTAAGCATAACACACTCCACATTGGATGATTAATGTTAATTCCATGATGTCCTAACTAGGTGGTGAACCCTCCATGGATCATTGCCTATCCCTTTTGTACTTTTAATCAACTACTTTATTATTACAACTTGGAATCTTTCTCTACCTCACAAATACAATATAGTTCCCTACATTACAAAAGAAAAGAAATATATAAAGGGAGAAATCACAAAATATATAAACTTATTTGACACTAGAAAATGAATATCATACTCAACATTGAATCCATAAATAGATAAAAATAATAATGAAGGGAAAAAATTGGAAAACTATGACATCATGTAACAGTTGTGCTATTGGTTGGAGAATTTTAGAGTGGTAGTTGTGCTATTGGTTGGAGAATTTTAGAGTGGTACTGAGGAAATAGCCACCAAAAATAGAAAATTAAAATTTTCACTTTTAAAATTCAAATAACAAATACCAACAACTTAAGAGTTCTAATCATAGAAAAACTAATGCAACCACCTCTCCCTTCTCATAAAACCTAAAAACTACATTACTAAATAGGGGGTACATACTGGAGGTAAGCTCTACTATAGTAGACACCCTTGACAACACCAATATTTGTACAAATTTACCCACAACTTCATTGTGGAAAAAAAAAAACTTGCACAAATTTATCTGCTAAAATGCATTCTAGTAATCCATCAAAATTTGATAAATTAAAAAATTAAAGATAACTTTTAATAGTAATTCCGAAAGACAAAAAAATATTTCAAATTTTAAATCTCTTTTCACTTTTGATTAGAGGGAATTTGAGAATCATTGGAGGGTGTAGAATAGATCCAAAAAGTCTAGAACTATTCACAAGATATTTAGGAACAATTTGGAACACTCAAGTGTGTTTCCCTAGAACTACAAAAAGGCATTGGGAGTATTTAATTTTTTTGTCACCACATTCACTCATGGCAACTCTAGATCACAATGTCCATTTTATCTTTCCAATCATAGCCTAGCCAATAAAAAAAAATTAGAAAGTGTTCACATTTTTAAATTGCCCTTTGTTCATTGGCTAGAATATTTTTTCCTTAATTTCTTAATAGAAAAAAACTAAAATCCCTAGCAAAATGCACATGAACCAATGAGAAAATAAGAAAATTAAATAGAAATATAATAAAATATCTTTATGCACTACAAACTATAGGATAAATTCCATTGACACATTTTGGCAAGCAAGATTAATTGACATCTTGCTTCTCATAATTTATATACCACATAGACTAACAATTTCAAAGGAACTTCGCATGGACCAAAAATTTCAATCTTTGGAATTTCACTATTTTTAAAGTGAACAATTAATTAGATTGAAGCAATTGGAAACATTAGTTCCTTATCAATATATAGGAGGGACAAAATTTTTTTATAAAAATATATAACAATGAAATTGGTAACTACAACTCATTAAGAAATAATTATTGTTTTTGTTCTTTTACCATTGCTTAGTTATCAATATTTTGTTTAGGCAGGGGTCCATAAGGGGGTACATGACTATTTTTTTAGGTCCAAGAGGTTCCATAGGAATTTTATCCCCAGTATTTTAGGTCTATTATTTTGCACAAGTGAAAATAGGGTGACGTTGGAGATAGCCCTACCTACAAAATTTTTTACCAACTTGTCAAAAAATCATATATTTTATTCTCATCAAAATTTTAAAATAATTACCAAAATATAAAATTTAGAATTATGTTCCTCAAAACTTAGGAGCTGAAACTTCTCCCAAGTTGGTGGTGCTCTAGCCTTTTGTATCTAGCCTAGTACCAAGTGGACTCTTGTAGGGTGATCTTGTATCCCCAACCTAATATATAACTTTAATATTTTAATATAATAGAGAAGGGACTATTCATTAAAAAATGTCTTCCTATAAAATCTAAACTAGTGCAACTCTATTTTTGAGGAAGCTCGCATCCATGGAGCCCAACCTTTTGAAATGGAGAAAATGTTGGAACAAATTTTGTTGCGTGGCATGTCAATGGAAAACAAAAATTTGGCATTTGGTTGTGCAAGTCAAACCCTGACAACCACAATTCACTTATCCTGAATGGTTGTGTCACAAAATTATATTTAATGGGGTCCTTAATTGATCATTGACCTGTTGACTCTTCCTCTAAACTGATCATCCCTTCATGCACGCTCTTCTGTATTGTTTTCATATTGATCATCCTTCACTTCTGTCTTTCTCTTCCCCATGGATTAACTCTCAATAGATGCTATGGAAAATATCTCTTACTTATTAATCTTATATTCTTTTCAAACTGTACATCAATTCAATTGATTTCTGAACAGTAAGAATTGATATTTATAATAGGCATAGGGTCATACATCCAACCACACTCTAATTTTGTGGTTGGATGGTGGGTGTCAATTGGCATCGACGCAAGAGGGAAAAAAGTTTGAAACAATTTGTACAAACTAGGGGAAACGAGCCAGTTGTCACTCATGTACACAATGCTGCCATGTTAATCGTTACCTTCCCACCAATTACTACCCAAAAAAAACTAGTACCTGCACGCAAACGTGTGAAATTTTTTTACCATGACTTACTTTCATTTGTGCAAAAAGTATTATAACTAATATTGGTGGTCTTAGTGGCAGGTATTGGGTGAAGGTTTAAAATGACACTTATAGACCACCTCGCACTCTACGAGTTCTACAAGTTGTTCCTTAAATGCGAAAAAAATGAAAGGTTAGCTTTAAGGTCTTCACTCACCAACATAAGTTCACCCAAAAACTCGGCAAATTTTGACATACAGATTAGGAACTGTAGATGTAGTGCAAGCATAAAGTTAACCTAAAGAGCTACTAGATAATTTCCCCTAATATTAGTAGTTGTGAGAAGAAAAAGTGATTTTATCACAGAATTCCTAGAAAATTGACCTAAGAAAAAGCTAAGCGTGGAATGTACGAGCAATTCAGTGGACATATAAAATTGTGGTATTAGGTGGAGAGGAGAACTTTCGCATGACATGTACTAATTACAACTCATGTCCAACGATGCACCCATGCGAAGTAAAAATAAAATAAAAAATCAATCATAATAGCATTAAACCCTTTGTATTGATGAAGAGATGAAAAATAAATCAGACTTTCAAACATACCATGCATAGATCATCCCAGAAAATTATTGAGTCTAATATACGAAAGTAGCTTACAACTAGAGGGTAAGAAAACATTTTTAATTGCATCTAAATTTGATGAGAGATTAAGTTGCGTAGAAAGCAAGGAAAATTATATGTTGTCGTCCTCTTGCCGTGGTCACTTCAAGAAAAATCAAAAGCTGCTGGAAAGTTTGGTCACTGCCGTCAACATCCCAGCTACAGAAGTTTGATATTTTGGGAAAATTGTCAGGAAAAACATTTAATTTATGGGGTTAACAGTGTTTATAGGAAAGGCGGATCTTATCGTTGATCTTATCAACGTTCAAAAGTCCGGTATGTTGTGGAAAATTGACTGAAGAAAAAATGCAGGAAAGTACCGGGACGTCAGGCAACATCAACAACACAGAAATGTCTAGCTGGTGTTTTGTGGAAAATTAAGAGAGGAAAAAATCTCTGACTTTTATCTTTTCATTAAGACAAAATTTTAAGCAAATTTGTCAGATATATTATAGATTCTGCAGAAAATAGATAGAATGAAAAAAAGATTACTTGATAGAAGTAATTGTATGAAAAACCTTAGAGAGGTGCAGGTCCCCTTCCCCTCCTAAAAGTCATGATTCCTCTGCCCAAACTTCAAGACCTAAATCAAGATCTCCCATTTCCAAGTGCAAGGAGAATGGAAATGTGGAAAAGTCAGTGGTGCATGCAAATCACTTTGATGTCTTGTCTAATGAGGATGACTCTTTTCTCACAGTTTAATTATGAATTATAAAACTCTATCTTGGAATGTGAGAGGGTTATCGCTCCCTCACTACAAAGTTGAAGTTTAGAAAACCATTTTCAAGTGGAAACCTGATATTATGTTTTTGCAAGAGGTTAAGCTTAGTGGCCATCGTCTTGCTGCTTCATTATTCAACATTTGGAGAGAGGGAACTTTATTCCATACATCGCATAATGAAGGTAGGGGGGGGAGCAGTTATTGGACTCGCATCTTGGATTAATAGGTTTGTCATCAATAAAGGGGAGGATCTCTCACATAACTATGTGTGGGTACTGACCTTCATTAATGATCAACCTATAGGTTTTAGTTCAATTTATGCCCCTAATAGTGCTAAGAATAGATGTGCTTTATGGGAATGGTTGTCTAATCATCTTCCACAAGCAGATTGGGTTTTTGGCAGGGACTTTAACATGGTGGAACATTATAGGGATCGCAGTTGGCTTAATCATGTTAAAATCAGCAATGAAGAATTTGACAAATGGCTATTTTGTCGCAATTCTATTGGTATTGTAGACCCTATTTGTAAAAAATCTCTAAGTCACCAACAAAACTGGTTTACTTGGTCTAATTGCAGGTTAGGGGTTGAAAGGAAACTTAGTAGATTAGATAGATTTTACATCTCTCCTTACGTACAAGTAATCCAAGATGCTAGTGGTTGTGTTGTGAGGGTAGATTACACTACTATGCTTTCAGATCATTTTCCTATCGTTTCTATGGTTGCTAAAGATAATTCCGAAGTTTTTAATTTGCAACTACCTTTTAAGCTTAACACCTCACATTTGAAAATCCTATCCTATATTGATGCATTGGTGGAGTTATGGAACTCTTTCCCTAGACCAAGAGAATGGTGGAGTCATATAGAGAATGGTGGCAATTAGCTATCTCTAAGTGTGCCAAATTTTTGCGCTAATTTGGTAGAAGATTGGCATGGTAGCGTAGAAGGAAGGAAAAATCTTTACAAGGGAAATTGGAGCTAAATAGAAAATTGTTAGTGTCTGATCCTAACAACATAGTTTTCCAAGTTGCCATAGCTTCTAGTGAATCTCAACTACGAAATCTTGATAATTATAGGGGGACAAGGAGCTAAAATTAGAGCTAGATTGCATTGGTATAAATAAGGTAACAAAGGCTCCAAGTACTTTTTTCAGTACCTCAATTAAAAACATAGAAAGGAGTTCGTAGGCCCTATATTTGACGATGATGGACAACTACATTCTAATCCCGAAGAAATAAAAAATATATTTCAGGGTTTTTATGAGAATCTCTTTAGAGAGGATAAAAATTGGCAGGATGTCCATTTAATTTTAGAAGATATGCTTGAAGATGTCATTCCGCAGAAGGTGGAACAAGATTATAGTAAATACATTGATCAAGGCCTCTCTATGGATGATTTAGAACATGTTGTTTTCTCTATGGCTCCCAATAAAAGCTCAGGCATTGATGGCTTATCAATTGAATTTTATCAAACCTTATGGCAACATATTAAGGAGGACTTCAATTTGGTTTATTTAGAAGCTATTAATGAAGGTTCCTTGGGCCCAGTGATTAATAGAGGCTTGATTAAACTCCTCCCTAAAGGGGAAAATTTGGCTGGCATCCTATTACTTTGTTAAATACTTGCTATAAAATTATTGCAAAAGCATTGGCTACCAGGATAAAACTAGTGGCTATGATGATAGTTTGTCTTGAACAAACTGATTTTTTGGGTGGTAGATTCATATTGGATAATTTAATGTTAGCTTGAGAGACATGTGAATGGGCTCAACAATCTCAACAAGATGCGTTGTTGGTCAAGCTGGACTTTGATAACGCCTATGATAGAATGAGATGGGGCTTCATTATAAAGATGTTACAATGGTTGGGGTTTGGTCCAGAAATTGGTAAGCATGTTCAAATGTTATTTACTGATGCAAATGCACAGCTAAGGGTCAATAATTCTTTCTCTAACCCATTTCCTTTGGAACGGTTGATAAGACGGGGTTGTCCTCTATCTCCTTTTCTTTATGTATTAGTTGCTGATGCTCTGGGATATCTTTTGCAAAAATATAATCACATGGGGCTATTTAAGGGCATTGATATTCCTAAAGACATAAACAATTAATTGAGTGATTGAGTGTGCTATTCTGGTTTATTATGTTATTTAAAATCAGTAACTTCTATTTAAAATCAGTAACTTCGAAGGGATTATAAAAAAGCAGACATAAACAAAACAATTTAGAGTTCAAACAATTTGAAAATGGCCTAAGGTGGTTTTAGTTATCTCTACGCTCTAAGAACTGGTTTTAGTTAATCTCCATTGAACATGTGTGTGGGACCACTTATAAACATTATTGAAGATAGGACGTATATTGGTTCCCTAGTAATGGCACTTAGTGGATGCCGAATATCTGTTCAGAAGCAATCGGTTTTCAGAATTCACTCTATTGAACAGATATTCGGCGTCAATAACTAGTTCACCTATCCAAGAACCATCTATCCAAACATAGAGGGCCAGGTGGAGAGTTGCTGCAAACGTCAACGTAAACGTCAGTCAACAAAAACAACACAGAAATGTGTGGCTGGTATTGTGCGGAAAATTAGGAGAAGAAAAAAACTCCGACTTTAATCTTTTCATTAAGACAAAATTTCAAGCAAACTTGTCAGATAGATTACAGATTCTGCACAAAATAGAATGAAAATAAAGTTTAATTGAAAGAAGTAATTTTGTTAACATGATTGTTACTTATCTGCTGGAGCCAAAATATGCTGTTGATAGAATGACAAATGACGTGGCCAGCTTTGAAAATAAAATTATTAAATCATAAACAATGTAAATATTGGTCGTTGACCTGTTGACCAGGACGCTCTTAAGAAGAGCACGCCCAGAAAAGAAATGCACTTCCCTTGTGCCCTGCTTACCACATTTCCCAATGGCCATCCCTTTTACGTGCAATCTCTGTATTGTAATCTTTCTTCTCTTCTTCTTCTGCTCCTCTACTGTTTCCCATCGATTGATGCCCAACAGATGCCCTCCCCACGAATCCCATGCTCTGCTCCGCTTCAAAGCGGGTCTGAATGACACCGAGGGCGATCTGAGTTCGTGGGTGAATGGAACTGACTGCTGCACCAACTGGACTGGCATCTCCTGCGACAATCACACCAACCACGTCGTCTCTGTTGAAGCATTTTCTCACCCTGACTACCCTTTCCAAGGTTTCCAAGGTGTGATATCTGAGAGCCTCTGCCAACTTCGCTTTCTCACATCAGTAATCATATCTGGAGTATCAGGTACTACGTCCATTCCTCCCTGTTTGGGAAACCTATCTTATATTGACTCTTTAAATATATATGCAAGTGTCTTAAGTGGGATGATTCCTCCCTCCATTTGCTCTCTCACTCGGCTTAGACATCTTGATCTGTCAGGGAATGACTTCAATGGGAGCATACCTTCTTGCCTTGCCAATCTTTCTTCTTTAACTTACCTTGCCCTTCGAGGCAACCAACTTAGTGGAAGCATACCGACTTCTCTTGGAAATCTCTCTTTGTTGAAGAATTTATACCTTGGTGACAATCATCTGAGCGGTAAAATTCCAGATTCTTTGGGCAATCTGTCTTCACTTGAGCAGTTGGCTATTTATAATAACCAACTGAGCGGTAAAATTCCAGATTCTTTGGGCAATCTGTCTTCACTTGAGCAGTTGGGTATTTATAATAACCAACTGAGCGGTAAAATTCCAGATTCTTTGGGCAATCTGTCTTCACTTGAGCTGTTGGCTATTTATAATAACCAACTGAGCGGTAAAATTCCAGATTCTTTGGGCAATCTGTCTTCACTTGAGCAGTTGGGTATTTATAATAACCAACTGAGCGGTAAAATTCCAGATTCTTTGGGCAATCTGTCTTCACTTGAGTGGTTGTTTATTTATAATAACCAACTGAGCGGGACCATTCCCCCTTCATTTGCTCAGCTTTCCTCGCTCACTGCCTTGTATGCTGATGGCAATCGTTTCAATGAAACCATCTCGTCTTCGTCACTTCCACCTTCTTTATTTGAACTGTACCTGTCATTTAACCATCACCAGTCAATTTCAGAAACTTTCTTTCAAAAGTTTACAAGCCTAAATGTTTTGGGTTTATCCAACTGTGTACTAAATGTTAGCACAAGCTGGATTCCATCCTTTTATTTATCTTGGTTAGATTTAGAGTCATGTAGGATTGACGGCCAATTTCCATCTTGGGTATCAACACAGTTTTCACTTGAATCGTTGGAAATAACAAACGCCAGTCTTTTGGGAGTAATTCCCTCTTGGTTATGGGAAACCAGTCCTCTGTTGTCTTATCTGAATCTTTCAGGAAATCATTTGGAAGGAAGGTTGTCCTTAAACCCTTCAACATGGATTGTCCTAGAAAAACTAGATGTGTCTAGAAATAAATTGAGTGGATGCATCCCATCAATGCGGTCTCCTAATTTGCGCATACTGCTGCTCAACGACAATTGGTTCACTGGCAACATTCCTCCTAGCTTGGGCGAATCATCCCAACTCAATATGTTAAATCTTGCAAACAACAACTTAACAGGAGTAATCCCTGTCAGCTTGTCCAATTGCTCTTTCCTTGTTGTCCTAAATCTGGGAAATAATAGTTTGGAGGGAGGCTTACCAAATGAGTTAGGTATGCTGAGTGGATTATATTCATTGGTTGTAAACAAGAATAATATGAATGGGTCATTCCCTGTTTCATTAGAAAATTGTTCAAAACTGCATGTTCTTGATATGGGAAACAATTTATTTGGTGGTGAAATACCAACTTTGATTGGAAATCTTTCAGAGCTAAGAGTGTTGGTGTTGAAGGGGAACAATTTCACAGGCAGTATTCCTTCAGAGATAGGCCAGTTAATGAACCTTCAAATCTTGCTGCTTTCATCTAATCACATCTCAGGCAAAATTCCACAAACAATTGCATTCTTGAAAGCAATAGCAAATGAATCTCAAAATGGTTTTGTATTGTGGTCTGATTCTACTGAGTCATTCTATCAAGATGGGTTGGATATGACTTTAAAAGGTACAGATCAACACTATCCATATATTCTTTCCACACTCACATGCATAGATCTTTCAAACAATGAATTGCAGGGAGAAGTTCCTTCTAATTTAGGGAATTTGAAGGGGCTAAGGCTTTTAAACCTTTCAATGAATAATTTGAATGGAAACATTTCAAAAAGTTTTGGAGAAATGCATCAATTGGATGCATTGGACCTTTCAAGTAATCATTTTTCAGGACAGATCCCTCCAGAGCTTGACTCTTTGAGTTCTTTAGGCTCATTAAATCTATCAAATAATAATCTTTCAGGAAGAATACCACAAGGAACACATATGACCACCTTTGAAGAATCCTCTTATTCAGGGAATTCTGATTTATGGGGGTGTCCCCTACCCAAAAATTGTTCTTGGCCAAAATTTGTTCCTTCTCCTCCTCCAATTTACATTGATAAGATAAAGAGAAGCTCTACTTATCTATGGCATTGGATAGCATTTGGATTGTCCTATGGAATAGCTTTTGGTGGAGTAATATCATTGATCCTCATAAAAATCAGTTGGAGAAGGAAATACTTCATTAAAGTTGATGCAATCTTGAAGTTTTTATTTCCATGGATGAAGAATTTGACACTATGAAGGGATACATGTACAAGCCATTTAAATGTGAGTTTTTGGGTCCTTCAAAGTATATATCACAATTCTAAGTATTGAAATACTAAAATTCAAAATGTGTTGGTATATTTTAAGATAAAATTCCATAGGTTATTCTATCAATTGTAGATTTTGGTAGTTCTTTTAAATTGAATGATATAATTTTCTACTTTTTATTGATACATAACTTTGTGTACAGGGACCTATGTTTGCTTATGATGATTTCTTGGTTCATCCAAAGACTTCTTGTACTTGGTGGCTGAAAAATATCATTGCACATGCTTTTGGGGAGGAGCTACTTGTAATACAAAACTCTTTTACTTTTATGAAGAAAAGAAAGATACAAAAATTAAAAAGTTATTGATTTTGTTAGAAACATATGATGCAACATCAAATGATAAGATAGATGTTGAAGTCTAAACTTGTAATGACTGGAACATCTAAGTTGTTATTAACAAAAAAAATAAAATAAGACATCTGTTAGTTTGATTTATATCAGTCTAATAAAATGCATATACACAAATACAACTATTGTAGTCTTGTGATATTGTTATTAGGATTTAACTACTTGTTTTTGAGTCAAACTCATTGACCCATATTTCATAAGTAGTGATTCAACATGAATCCATCTCTCATGAGAATAAATGGAACACTTTACGAGTAAAAAGGAAAAGAAAAGACATCTTTTAGTTTTATTCATATCAGTCTAATAAAATGCATATACACAAATCCAACTATTCTAGATTTGTGATATTACATACATTTATGAAGAATGGAAAGATTTCAAAATTTAAAAAGTACTTATTTTTCTTTGGAAATGTGAAAGAATATTCATGAACATGTGATAAAACATCAAATGATAATATAAATGTGAATTACTGAAATTTAACATTTAAATTTTAATTGGCAAATTAATTAAATAAGACATATTTTAGTATTGATGAATAAACATCTAAATTGTGACCGGTAAATAGCATCAAATGATAAAATAAATGGTAATGCCTAAGCTTAGAATGACTGGAATTTAACATCTAAATTGTGATTGATAAATAAATAAAATAAGATATCTTTTGCTATTAATAAATAAACATCTAAATTATGACTGGTAAATAAATTAATCTACACTTAATTATAGTTTGAGAAAGTAGAGAATTAGAAATATTAAAATTTTCACTTTTTAGAAATGCAAATAAATTTTCTTTCTTAATATTATCTTTGATAAAAGTATATATAATCATTTTTTAATCTACTTTTGGATGATGAATTTTTCTTTTCAATTTTGAAAATGAATTTTTTATATTTTTTGAATGATGTGAAGTGTCATATTGGCTAAATTCAAATCTCAGGCCTCGATGCTATTATCATGACTATAAAGAATTCATTCCAGCTAAATGTCTATGTTAATAAGCCTCATTATCCTTTGGCTATCTCTATTTCAAAAATATATCTCTACAGCAAAAAAAAATTGATGCTATCTGTTTTTTTAGAAAGATGTCTCTGCAACAAAAAAACGATGATACAAACATTGTACTTTTGGCATTCAAACTTTTTAATCTTGTTATGGTCAATTATTCAAACTTTTTAATCTTGTTATAGAAGAAAAGAATTGCTCTATTGAGTCCGAATTTTCTAAATTTGAAATTTTTTCCCACCTCATTTGTGAATATAATCTAAACATATTTTTTAATGGTGTACAATAAGGATTTGATTGCTAACTTCACAACCTGTCATGATCATTATTAGGTAGTCTACTGACTCTGTTAACTCGCTACATTCTAACTTTCACTATCTCCAAATTAGTGTAACTTTACAAACTATCTTGGCTACCCTTAAGCAATTCTTATAAGGTAGTATGATTTATCTTTTGACTGTACTCTGTTCACATAACTTAGCACCACTCTCATATATGTAAATGAGGAAAACTAATTTGGTCCAAAGAGAATTGGAGATTTTAATGTTATTACCAATCTTGGTACCTCCTATTTGGTTAGAGAATAATTTTCTTTTGATTTCAGCTATTATAGCTTGTATAAGCATAAATCAAATCTTGCTGGTATGCATAGCTTTCAAAGGTATGGGTGTCATGGTGACAATTTCTAATTACAGGTATTATATTATTATGTTTCCATAGCTCATGCTCAGAGGAAAAGAAGATGAAAAATGTACTTCTAGAATCCTTTCCTCAATTCCTGTAGCATGAGTTTTAGTGTTTTCTGATATGGTAGTGAGAAAGTCTAGACTTCAACATAGTTGCTAAGTCTTAAGTATATCTATTCAAAATTTATATCATGGTTTAATTGTTTTTTATGACATGTTCAACTGGGATTGTAGCAGTTTTCCGAATAGATGTATTATAATATAATAAAAGATATAGGAGATATTTGTAGGGCTCTATTTCTATCAGCTTTTGGCTTCTTTTGTAATCTTCTTTTTATGATTAATAATATCATTGTTGCTGCAATAATTTACTACAATTTATACTCTGTTTTATGCTCTGTCTCTATACTTTGATTTATCTTTTAAATCCAATAGACACATGTTACAGAAAAATTTAATGGGTATCTAAAATTTTCATCCACTGGCCTTGGAGATCAACACTTGCTCCCCGGCTCTTTGACAGAAGAACATGAAAAAGTGTCCCACATTCTAGACCCACGCTTTTTCTCATGAATCTTTCTTTCTTTTTGGGAGTTTGAAAATTGAGAAGTCTTCAAATTGGGTTTGAATAAGGCATTCAACTTAGGTTCTTCTGATGCAATACTATTTATTTAGCAGTCAAGTGATAGAAGGCAATGGAGGAATGAGGCCACAAATTAGATTAAAAATAGGGAGATTGAGATTCACTTAAAAAGCTAAAGATTGAAACTAATAAAATGAACTTTTCAAAGGAAACTCTTCAAAATTCTAAGACAATATGAGAAGAGGAGAGTACCCAAATAGATGAAATGAGTGAATATTTTGAAATTATAGGAGGACTCTTAGGGCCCGTTTGGCTACAGGAATAGAAATAGGGGAATAGGAATAGCTATTTTGGAATAGAAAACGGGGCTACGTATTCTTGTTCTCTGTTTGGTTCAATCAATATTTGATGGGGAATTCGCAGACTCCAAAATTTATGTTTTCTAAAATAAATAAAAGTGGAATAGGAATATGTATTCCAATAACACTTATTTGGGTGGAATTGCAAAACCTCATTTTTGGGCCAAAATTGGAATACATATTCCTATTGTACTTCGTATTCCAATTCCAATTTGGTACATCCAAATGAAGAATTCAAAATTTTAAGAATTTACATATGCCTATTCCACTTGAATTCCCATTTCCAAATGGGCCCTTAATGAATAATGGTCTATATCCTCACCATAGGTTTTGTCAAAAGTAGTGTCTAAACCCATTTGAGAATTCCTTGCCAATATGTTGATTGGATCAACACTAAGCTACAAGACATAAATGAACACATTATGCTACATGAAATGGATAATGTTATTTTCGTCTTATAGAAAGAGTTATAGAGTGAATGGGAAGATCTTTGTAAAATAGAGGAAGTGTATTGGAGACAAAAGTCTCTTGAACTATGGTTAAGGGAGGTGAAAGAAATATGAAGTTCTTCCATACTTCTACAAAACAAAGACAAGGAACCAACTCCATCTTCTTTATACAATATGTAGACTCAGGCAATTTTATTTTAGATCTGGTTGGAATTTAGTCTAAGGGTGTTAGATTTTTTAGACAGTTACTTGACCCCCTTCATAGCCTACCTCAGACCATTCAAAAATAAATGAACTACTAAATGGTATCCCTAAGCTGATATCTGAGCAAGATAACTAGTCACTCATGGCCCTTTCAATTTGGATGAGATTAAACATGTAGCATCTTCCCTTCTTCCTGATAAGGCCCTAGGGCTTGATGGATTGACAAACCTCTTTTATCAAAAATATTGGGATGTTATTGCTAGGGATTTTCAAATAGGGAATTGTATGGAAATGGTACCATTAATCGCCAATCTAGCATTAGCGTCCATGAATAGAATACAAACATGGGCACAAAAGTTAGAACCAAATCCCAGCCAATGAATCATTTTAAGAACAAAAGGTCATCTTATACGATCATAGGTTTGATCAAAATCAAGTTTTAGAATCATTATGTCTTGAGATGCGAACTGAGCCCATGTTTTAGCCTCCTAAGAAAGCACCAAGTTGTCCAAGATGAGTCTACCTCTAAGAAAGCCATTTTGTTTAGGCCTCACAATTTCTTGTGTAAGAATTTTAATTATTTTAGCTAAGGCTTTTTCTAAGGTCTTATAAGCAGTATTAAGCAATGTAATTGGCCTCCAACTATTAAAAATATTTTCTTGTTTTCCTTTAGGAATAAGGTTAATGAGACATTAAATAATAAAAGGTGAAAGGATCATGTTTCAATGCCCTCAAGGTAAACATTGTAGAAGTTCTCCCTAATGTGAGGCCAAAGCACACGGTAAAACTCCATGGGCAAATCATCCAAACCTGGACTCTTCTTTGTAGCCAATTTATACATAACATCTTTAATTTCTTCCAAAGCAAGATAATGGTCAAGGAAGGCATTGTAATCATGTGGCATTTTGTAGGGAATACAACCAGCCAGGCTTTCCTCCATAACATGAAGTAAGGGGTCATTGCTTGATTCATCTGCAAAGTTATTTGTAGTATTGATAAAAGGTTTTCATGATAGATTCATGGTTGGTCTATGGTATTCCATCAACAAAATTAATCATTGATATGTGTCTTTGTTGCAAATATTGTAAGATAAACCTACTATCTTATCACCCTCTTTCATCCATTGTAAACAAGCCCTTGCTTGAGCTCCCTTTCCCTTATAAATTGCTAATTTGTAGAGAAAGTGTTTAGTATGAGCTACTGATTGTTGAGCATGAATGCCACTAGGATTGTTGTCTAGAAGTTTTGTGCCTTTAGTAAGTTGTCCTTTGAGAGATTTATCTAGTATTTGACGCTTAGCAATAACTCTTCTACCTAAGTCCTAAAGAAAGAGTATACAACGCGAGATTGTTCATTCCCACAAGCTTATCCATCTATCATTTTGTGGTTTAGGTTCAGCTCTCTAGGTAGGAAGAAGGCCATCAATGCAATCTTGATTTTGTAGATGAGAGATGTTGAGATTGTAAGGGAGCTCATAAGGGAGATATGTTTCTCAAATAAGGGAAAGAGTGGTAAGAATATGAAGGTGATCTAAGAGGGTTGTCATCAAGTCAAGATGAAAAAAATGTCCTAAATTGGAAGGAATAACACAAAGATTTGGTCAGATATAAAATATGTCCAAGCAACACATCCTTTGCAAAAAACCTTCACGATAATTGGTCTAGGTCAACCATTGGGGCCTATGGGAATCCAATTTTCCCATGATTGGGTCATGTAGTCCTAAGGACTTATGAGCCAAATTCCAAGATTCACACTCTACATGTGATAAATGGTTTTGGCAGTCCCAACTTTGATTTATTTGGTGTTTTGTCATGTTGAAATCTCCTCCAAGAACTCATTTAGCTATATTGCATTAATTAATTTTATTCAATTCTAATATAATTATGTTATTATTATTATTTTTAAAAATATACATTTAAAAATAATAATATCCATTTACATAATATTAATATTACAATTTACCACTCTCAATTTATAATATGTAATGCACAACTATCATTCCTCATACAAAAAAGAAAGAGAAAAGAAAAAGTCAATTGTAAGAACAAGCTAAAACAATGTTTACAAGGATTATAATTTTAAAAGATGAGGAAAGTAAACCATAGAAAAGTTAGATTAACTTCTCTTTATAGTTTTGATATTATAGAATATATGAAACATTGCTAATTTTGGAATAATCATATAATCATTTTAATATGCTTTTGGATGATGAATTTTTCTTCTTTCTGATTTTGAAACTCAAAATTTTAAACATTTTTCTGATGCGAAGTGTCATATGGCTAAATTCAAATCCCAGGCCTTGATACTATCATCATGACTATAAGAAATTCATTCCAATTAAATGTCTATGTTGGTAGACCTTTGTTTCAAAAAGACACCTTACCACATTATCCTTTGGCTACCTTTGCTTCAAAAAGATACCTTATCCCATTATCCTTTGGCAACCTTTGTTTTAGAAAGATATCTTTGCAGCAAACAAATGATGAGACAACACTGGCAATTTTGCATTTTGCATTGGCCACCTAAGAATGATATCTCTCCAATAATTGTTCTTTTGGCATTCAATTGTTTTGATCTTGTTATGGCCAACTATCTTTAATTTTTTTGTAGTATCGTGTAGATACATATGATAAGAATGGATCTATTGACTTGAGAATTCTAATATTTTTAAATGAGCTCGAAGTGAAACAGGTTTCTTAATGGTGTGCAATCAGAATTTGATTGTTCTCTTTTTCCTTTTTAGTCATGTTTTAGTTTTGCCTTAGCCATAGTTTCTTTCATCGCAGCTGCTAAATTTCTACCGATGGCTTCTTTGTGTTGAACACAACCTTAAGATCACAAAGACAATCTAGTGAAGTTCTATTGAATTTAGGTTACTACAAAATGTAGTCTCTTCATGCAAAAGAATGTCTATTAGTATTTGAAGTATATTTTATAAAAGAATTATAAATGACACTTGTAATTTTATAAATTTCTTCTTTCTTGGCATGTTGCCCCCTTCATTCTTAGCATGATAATAATATCATTCAACTTCATGATGAATGTCATCAAGGTTATCCTATGTTTCTGCTCCTATGTTGACTTCTTTATGATTCTTCTTTGCTTTCAGTAGTATATATCTCCATTGTCCGAATTGTTATAGATGGCTTAAACAACACAGGAGCATAAATAAGGTGAAATTGTTATGGAAGAGAGCATTGTTATAGATGGCTTAAGGAACATATTTGTAAGTTTAACTTTACTAACTATCTTGATTTCTCTTAAATTAATTGTTATGATGTAGTCTGATATCTTTGTAGACTGTCATGCCAGGCATGCCTTACATTGTTCACATAAGTTAGCACCATTCTCATATAGATATAAATTATCATAGCTAATTTGCTCCAAAGAGAATTGAAGATTTCAATGTTATTACCAATCTGGCTTTAAAGAGAAGTGGAGATTTTAAAACTCTCATAAATGCTAAGTGAAAAAAGGATATCTGCTTGATTACTAAGTAGCTTGATAGATTCTTGATACCTCCTATTTGGCTAGAGGATAATTTTCTTTTGATTCTTGCAACTCTAGCTTTTTTAAGCTTAAACTATTTGCCAATCAATTTGATTTGATTGCAGTGCTAGTTTCTTCATCTCTCTCAAGGAGAGGTGGGAGAAAGGGTCTATAATGTTTCAATTGGAAATTAAATTATGTGACATAATAGAGAAAATAAGAGATTGCAATTGCAATCATTTACTTATTTTTAAAAAAAAATTTGGGCATGTAGAAAGAAGAATTTCAAACACAGCTTCAAGATTTCAATGAGATAATCTTTGGTGTGAACAATTCAATTTTCACTGGCAAATGTTTTTGTGAGAAGAGGAAGAAATCCTTTCCAAAAATGAAATTTATCAGTACCAAATCTTTGAAAACATTGGAAGGATAGCTCACACAATTTTTTTAATTAAATCTACGCTCTAGTAAAGTGCTCACCGAGAAAAGGAAAACTCAAGAATAAATATCTTTATTTTCTCTACACTTATCTAAATCAAATCACTAAACACTAAACTATTGTAGATTAGTCATTGCAGACAAATTTGGACTTCACAATTGATAATGTCCTTCATGACATTGTTTTATAGGGAAATATCAAAATTTGATGAAATTGTTTAGTTTAGAAGTCAACTTACCACAAGTGATAAAGTGATTTTCTTATAGAAATGCTAGTCTTTCATGAAGGGGAAATCTTGTTGTATGAAGTAGGAGAAATGGAATTTTTTTAGGAAATAAATATCACCTTCATTGCTCCAATTACCTTCATTTTTTTCTTTTCTTCACTATTCTTGTTTTGCATTACCATCAATTTTTTTGAAATGCTTCATCACAAATCATTTTCAAAATTATTTCTAAGTGAACAATGTGTCCTTTTTCATCCTTCTAATTGTAGAGATTGTGGAAGGAACCATAATAGTGTTGAGTGACTAAGTATGGAAGGTGACATGGTACAATAGAAGTGGGTCTTGCTGGTGGAGGTAAGCTCATCATATGACTAGTTTATCATACATGAAATGGAGTATGATGTTAGGCACCATCTACGGTGCCGCTAGAATGCACCAATTTACAATAAAATTATAACTTTGTTAGACTATTTAACATTACATGTGGTGCATATAAGTTTTTTTGGTAGTCATTGGCATTAGCCACATAAGGTGAGAGATATTCCTGAGGTAATGATACTCGTGCCAAGTGAAGTATCGATGGTGATGGCAAGCGGCAAAGGCAAACACTTTGGTATAGAGAGAATGGTGTGTGATGCTTGGTAATTGGATGAACAAAAGACAGTAGACCATTCTAAAATGTAAATTATTTACCGTGATTTAAAAATTTGATCATCTAATACAAAATTCCAAATAAATAAATCATGTGTAATGTGAGATAACATATTGCGGACAGTGTATGCATCAAGAATAAGAGGTATAGTTGAAGTCATTGTGTAGTGCTCATCCTAAACTTGTTGAGTAAGTAGTAAGCAATAAGTTGTATATTGTTTAAATAAAATCATGTAAGGACTAGTAAGGAGAAATTAAGATGTATTTTTGCAAATAGTTAAAATATATGCGAAGTACAAATTTTATAAATTTAGTCCAACAATTTAAATTAATTTTTAATCATGGGTTAAACTAATAGAAAAATGTCTCTAGCATGATTAATACTATGTATTTATATTTAAGAGGTGGAAGGAAGCTTTTTTGGTAACATATATAGAAAGCATTCTACTAATAGAACATACATAATATCATGAATCATATTTTAGTAGGGCATCTATGACAAAAGAAGAAAGAAAGAAAAACCTTTTCTTGCCTTGTTTTTGTAGAACCTTGTCAGAAGGAATATTGAAGGCTGGGAGATTCAGTCACTTCAGTAAACATGTGCTATATAGGACATTTAGGCTCTTCCTACCTTAATGTGGACACATGATTGCCATTTTCCAACATAAGTAAATGATAAGGGAGGAAAAATATATAACTAGAAGTAAGCCTTTTCTATTTTTTAATCATGGGTTAAACTAATAGAAAAATGTTGAACTAGAACCCTTAATATAATGAATTTATATTTAAGAGGTGGAAGGAAGCTTTTTGGCAACATATCTAGAAAGTATTCTACTAATAGAAAAGACATAATATGATGAATGATATTTAATAGGGCATCACTAACCCAAAATAAAAAGGAAAATTAAAGAGAAAACCAAATACTCCACAAATCCATCAATTATAATAATTTTTTAACTCATCATCTAGTTAAAAGAGATGAAAAGTTGAAATGTACAAACCCATCATGTAAAGTGATTAAGAATAAACTCAATTCATACACTTGAAAAAATATTTGAGAACTCAATTTGAAAATAATTTTAAAAAGTAAAGTTGGTGACTTGAGTACCATTTGGTGTAAAGAGATGGGTGCTTGGATAGAATATTGTTAGAGCCATTAAGGAAAATCTCAAGTCATAGAGGAAAAGCAATCTTACTTTCCATATTGATAATCCAATGCAATCACAAGGATCTCATTTGAAAAAAGATAACCCAAGATTGAATACTAGATGGATGGCTCCTCCTATTGGCTGGATCAAAGGAAACTTTGATGGTGTTGCTAAGGGTAATCTAGGAAGAGTAGGGTGTGGGGGAGTCTTAAGAGATCATACAGGTAATATAATTGATATCATTGCTATCCATATAGGTAATTCCAATAGTCACATAGTAGAAACTACTATTTCTCTATATACTATAAGGTTAGCAGCTGAAACTAGTTACCTTTACCTCTGGTTAGAAAGTGATTCGTTAAACATTACAAATATGCTCAATGATAAAAACTCAATCACTTGGTCAATTGAGGCAAGTGTGATGGAAATTAAAAATTTATTAAATAAATTTGAAAAAGTTATTATATCCCACACTTACCATGAAGGAAATGGGGTGGCAGACTGGGTTGCCAACTATGCAGTTCAAATGGGTCATAAGATGATGTGGAATGGTGATCTCAACAAAAATATGGATGTCAAAGCCCTTATTAATTATGAAACTACTCATGCAATGGTGGGAAAGATATACCAAGATTAGCAAATTAATGATTTTTGGAAATGGGCATATGGGTTTCAGAATTCCTTCTCTAAGGAAGTACATTTATGTGATTGCAATCCTGGCATTGCATGTATCTAGAGTAAATAGGGTTTTATTTGTTTTAATGAACAATCTTTGTATGATTAATTCATATGCTTTCTGCCTTCTACTGAATTTGGTTTGGTTTAGCATTTTGAATTCTCTGAAAATGGAAGGAGAGCCACAAAAATAGGAACCCCCAAATTGTAAAGCTTGGAAGGAGAAAGAGAATATTTGGAAGATTTTGTGAAAGGGGAAGGTGACTAATTTCCTAGAGCATCTTCATGGGTTTAAACCCCATGTTACCATAGCTTTCTTCAAAAATTGGACAGAGGACAGGGTCACTTTGCATGGTGTCACTGTACAATTGATCGATAATTTCATAGCAGAGATTATGAGTCTACCCACGGAAGGCATTAAGTTTGAAAAAAAAACAAGTATCTCAAATGACGCATTCAAGAAATTTCCCAAAATGGAAGCTGAGGAGAAAAACCTAGAGAAAAATGAAGATTTCTATGAACTGGACTAGATAAAGACCATATGGCAAGATGTGTTGTTGTGTACTCATGAGTATTTTATCCTAGATGGTAGAAATAAAAGAGTGCATAAGTTTCATTTTGTATTCCTCAATCATTTTAGGCATAAATATAGACTCTCTTTTCCATTTTATTTGAGATTCTCTCTTCATCAAAGTCTATAAGCCCATAGGAAAAAAGAGTCACGTCCTATATTGCATAAACAGTTGATTCTTCTCATAGAAGGTCACTGTAAAAATATGGCCATTGTCTCTTCTCCTTCGGTAGATAAAAAGAAGGGTTCTAGCACTAAAACTTACTCTAGGAAAAGTAAGGGGGATGAAAGTGTTGAGGGTAAGAAGAAGAGTTTGAAACATGAAACCCAAGATACAACTCATTACAATGTGGAAGAGGCCACTGAATTGGAGAACTCAAAAAATAAGGAGGACAAAAAGTAGGAGGAAGAAGAAAATATGAATGAGGGTGATTTTAGCTCCAATCTAGAAGGCTACCCAGATAGCAAGGAAAAAAGTAGGAAAGAGGATGAGGAGGAGAATAGTGAGGAAAATACTAAAATGGGTAATGTTGGACAAGGGGGAAAACCAAAGTGACCACTCAAAAGAACCAAGGGATGAAAAAGAGGAGATAAAGTAGGTTAAGGAGGACAATTTTAGGGAGGAGGATGAGACTAATAAGGAGATGTCTCTGGCCATAGTTGATGTCAAGAAGGATAAAAATGGCTCACCACATATAGATTCCATGCTCTCCTTTTTGCACATTGCAAAATTAAAAGCCGACACCATACTGCAAGCTGACTCATGGCTACATATCAAGTTAATGAGTCTCAAAAAGAAGGTGGATAATTTGCAGTAAAATAAAGATATGGACTATGGTAAGCTCAATCGAGTGGAAATCCGGGTGGGTAACATACTAGACAAACTTAAAGACTATGAAAAAAACTTGCAGTTTCTTATCAAGGAAAGCGGTAACAAAATGGAATAGGTTACATCTAGTATTTGTGCAGCTACTAAAAGTCTTAGAAAGTGGACTAATGAAGAAATTATGCCGCCAGGGGGTCTCAGCAAGAAAACCAAGTAGAGTTCTAGGAAGAGAGATGCGAAGGCTGGTGGTGGTTTGGTTACAGATTCCATTCAAGACATTGTGGAGATTGGTAAAGAAGTGGTCAAAATGATCAAATAGTTGTAATAGCAACTTTTCTTGGTCTTTGGTCTCTAGTTTTTGTTCTAGTCCCAGTCTTAGTTACTGGTACTAGTATTTGGTTACTATTTATGGTTGTAATATATAGTTTTTTATCAATTGTTTAAACTAGGTTCTAGGTCCTTGTAAAACCTGCATTTTTGGATATTTTCTATGGTTTCAAGTCCCTATAAAACTTGATTTTGATGTTGTTTTAACAGTAGGTTTTAGGTCCTTGTAAAACTTGGTTGTGCTTTGTGTTATATCTTTTCTATTTTTGTTAAAGGGTTTTGTGGCCCCTTCAAAACCTATTTTTACTGTAATCTAAAACATTTGGTGTAAAGGAAAAGTCTATATTATAAACAATTAAGTTGTACTGAATTCAAATCTTCTCCAATACAAAAATAAATAAATATATTTTGAATTCTATTTTTTGTATTTGATATGTAATATATAAATTTATTAATGCATTTTAAACTTTATTATTTATATTTGTTGCATACATAGCTTGGAATCCAATCCAATAAAAAATAAAATACTTCCTAACAAATTAGAAACATTGTTAATAAATAAAAGGAAAAACTAGTGTTAGTGAGCCCTATTAAACATGTGCTCTATAGGGCATTTAGGCTTTTGTTTCCTTGATCTAGAAACATGATTGTGATTCTCTAACATAAGTAAATGGCGAGGGAAGAAACACATATAACTAGAATTGTCCACTTTTCAAGAATCACAAAAGCTATCCCAACAAATATAAAATGATGTTGATGTTGTCCAGGAAGAACATGCAATATCGTCCAATGAAAATTTTCAAATTTTTTTAAGTGGATAATTACAAAATTCTAATTAAAAGCATACTCTAACCATGTTGTTCTCTACATAGTTGAACATACTTGCTAATGTAGGGGCTTTGCCTCAAAACCATTCTATATGTTAAACTAAAAGCATATTCTAACCATGTTGTTCTCTGCACTGTTGAACCAACCTACTAATGTAGGAGCTTTGCCTCAAAAGAATATTCCCAAGGTCATGATACTCACGCCAAGTGAAGTATTGATGGTGATGAAAATTGGAAAAGAAAAAAACTTTGGTACATAAAGCATGGTATATGATGCTTGGTAGTTGGATGAATGGAAGATAGTTGGTAGACTGTTCTGAAATGCAAATTATTTATTGTGATTTAAAAATCTTATCGTCTAATTAAAAATTCCAAATAAATCATAAGTAATGTGAGATAACATGTTGCAAATGGTGTTTGCATAACGAAAAAAGGTATAGTTAATGTCATTCTGTAGTACCAATCCTGTACTTGTTAAGTAAGTAATAAGCAATAAGTTGTATATTCTTTAAAAAAATCAATTATGTGCATGTAAGGAATAATAAGGGGAAATTAAAATGTACTTTTGCAAACATTTAAAATATTTGTTAAGTATAATTTTTAAAAAAATTGTCCAACAATTTAAATTAATTTTTAATCATGGGTTAATTCTAATAGAAAAATTGTCTCTAGCAGCATTAATATAATGTATTTATATTTAAGAGGTAGAAGGAAGCTTTTTTGGTAACATATCTAGGAAGTATTCTACTAATAGAAAGGACACAATATCATGTATGATATTTAGTAGGGTATCTATAACAAAAAAAAAAAAGGAAAAATGAACAACAAACCAAATACTCAACAAATCAATCAATTATAATAATATTTTAATTGATCATCTTGTTAAAAAAGATGAAAAGTTGAAACATACAAACCCATCATGCAAAGTGATTAAGAAGGCACTCAATTCATACCCTTATATTTGAGAACTCAGTTTGAAAATAACTCGTAAAAGTAAAGTTGGTGAAGAGTTTGAATCTAACATTCAAGAATATTTGGTGTAATAACAAAATTTATACTATAAGCAATTAAATTATAATGAATTCAAATATTCCCCAATACAAAAATAAATAAATACATTTTAAATTATATTGTTTATATTTGATACATAACATAAAAATAAATAAATACATTATAAATTCTATTATTTATATTTATTGCATAAGTAGCTTGGAGTCTAGTCCTAAAAAAAATTAAAATATGTCCCAAGGACTTGAGAACACTATCAATAAATAAAAGGAAAAACCAATGTTAGTAAGCCTTGTTTCTATACCTTGTCAAATTGAAAATCAAAGGCTAGGAGATTCAGTCACTTTAGTAAATATAAACATTTGTACTGACATAACAGTTAGACATGTGTTATATGGAGCATTTAGGCTTTTCCTTCTTTGATCTGGAAACATGATTGTCATTTTCCAACATAAGTAAATGGTGGGGGAGGAAAAACATATAAGTGGAATTGTCCTAATGAATTTAAAATGGTGTTGATATTGTCTAGGAAGAACGTGTAATATTGTCCAGTCAAAATTTGAATTTTTTTAAGAAGATAATTACAAAATGCTAAATTAAAGGCATACTCTAATCATGTTGCTCCTTGGATTGTTGAACCAACCTGCTAATGTAGGGCTTTTCTAATGTGACAAAGTATGGAAAATCACACCATATAGTGGGAGTGGGTCTTGTGGGTGGAGGTAAGCTCATCATATGAATAGTTTTTTGTACATGAAATGGAGTATGATGTTAACCACATAGGGTGGGAGATATTTCTAAGGTCATTATACTCATGCCAAGTGAAGTATCGATGGTCATGGTAAGCGAAAAATATAAAAAAATTTGGCATGGAGAGCATGGTGTACGATGCTTGGTAGTTAGATGAATGAAAGATGGTAGACCATTCTAAAATATAAATTATTTACCATGATTTAAAAATTTGATGATCGAAAAAAAAATCATGAGTAATGTAAGATAACATATTGCAAATGGTGTGTGCATCATGAACAAAAGGTATCTAGTTAAAGTCATTGTGTAGTACCACCCTAAACTTGTTGAGTAATTTGTAAGCAATAAGTTGTGCATGTAAGGACTAATAAGGAGAAAATAATATATATGTTTGCAAACATTTAAAATACATGTTAGGCATACATTTTTACAATTTTTTCCAACAATTTAAATTATTTTTTAATAATGGGTTAAACTGATAGAAAAATGTCTCTGGCAACATTATTCTAATGTATTTATATTTAAGAGGTGGAAGAAATATTTTTTTGTAACATATATAGAAAGTATTATACTAATAGAACAAACATAATCTCATGAGTGATATTTAGTAGGGCATCTTTAACTAAAATAAGAGAGGAAAAATAAACCCTATATTGACTTGTTTCTATAGAACCTTGTCAGAAGGAAAATCAAAGGCTGGGAGATTTGGTCACTTTAGTAAATGTAAACATTTGTGTTGACATAATAGTTAAACATGTGCAATATGGGGTAGTTGGGCTTTTCTTGCCTTGATTTGGAAACAAGATTATAATTTTCCAACATAAGTAAATGGTGAGGGTAGAAAAACATCTAACTAGAAGTAGGGCTTTTTTATTTTTAATCATAGGTTAAACTAATAGAAAAATTTCTCTAACACCATTAATATAATGTATTTATATTTAAGAGGTGGAAGGAAGCTTTTTTGGTAACATATCTTGAAAGTATTTTACTAATAGAAAGGACATAATATCATGAACGATATCAAGTAGGGAATCTATAAGGAAAAAATGGAAAAATAGAGAGCAAACAAAATACTCAACAAATCAATCAGTTATAATATTGTTTTAATTGATCATCTTGTTAAAAGAGATGAAAAGTTGAAACATATAAACCCATCATGCAAAGTGATTAAGAAGAAATTCAATTCATACCCTTGAAAAAATATTTGATAACTCAATTTGAAAATAACTTGTAAAAGTAAAGTTAGTGACTTGAATTTGAATCTAGCATTCAAGAAAATTTGGTATAATGAAAAATTCTATATTATAAGTAATTAAATTGTACTAAACTCACATCTTCTCCAATACAAAAATAAATAAATAAACTTTAAATCCTATTGTTTATATTTGATACATAATACAAAAATAAATAAATGTATTTTAAATTCTATTGTTTATATTTTATGCATGCGTAGCTTGGAGTCCAATCTTTATTTTTTTTTTAAAACTTCCTGAAGAGCTGGAAACATCATCAATAAATAAAAGGAAAAACTAGTGTCGACAAACCTTGTTTATGTAGAACCTTGTAAGAAGGAAAATCAAAGGCTGGGAGATTCGGTCACTTCAATAAATGTAAACATTTGTGCTAACATAATAGTTAAACATGTGCTATACAGGGCATTTAGGTTCTACCTTCCTTGATCTAGAAACATGATTGTCATTTTCTAACATAAATAAATGGCGAGGGAGGAAAATCATATAACTAGAACTATCCACTTTTCAAGAATTTTTGAAGTTGTCCCAACAAGTATAAAATGACCCTAATGTTGTCTAGGAAGAACATTTAATATTTTCTAGTAATAATTTGCACATTTTTTTTGAGGATAATTACAAAATTCTAAATTTAAATCACACTATAACCATGTTGTTCTCTTCACTATTGAACCAACTACTAATATAGAGGTTTGTTTCAAAATCCTTGAGTTCATCATGTAAATTGTTCAAAGTTTTCTTAAGGTTTGGATTAGGATTAATAGTAGGTTGAAGAGTAAGGGTTTGAAAGAAATTTAGTAGTCCAATTAGAAGTTTATTTTTAATTTTAATAATAAAAAAATTTCACATTTCTTTCAATGATACTCCAATATTGATTGGAATTCCATGGTATGTAGTAATGTTTCCATGTTTCACTTCAGACCATTCATTAAGGATCCATGTTGGTCAATAGTTGTGAGAATTTATTATAAATTTAGCTTTATGAGATATCCTAGATATCCTAGACTTTCCAGAAAATTCATAGAAGGAAAATTGACATGGGAACCTTTGAAAGGGGAAAGCTATTAAAGAATCATTTACCAACATGTAGGTTTACAAACCCCTTGCTCTAAAGAGAAGCAGTGAAATTCCCTCTTTCACTTCATTCCAAATGGCCATCCCTCTACACATTGTTTTTATTTCTTCATCATTAGTTAGTGTCCAATAGATGTCCTTCCCACAAATCCAAATATTCTCTCTACTTGAAAGAGATCTTTAATGACAATGAGGGCTCTCTCAGTTCATGGATGAATGGAATAGATTATTGCACCCACTAGAATGGCATTTCCCACGATAATCTCACCAATTGCATTCTCCCTTTTGAAGTAATGTCCTATTATTACTCAGCCACTAATTTTTATAGTTCTTACGGTGTGATATCTGAGAGCTTCTAGAAACTTCCTTTTCTCACATCACTCGACATATCTAGAGTATTAGGTATTTTTGAAACCTCTCTTATATTAAATATTTGGATTCATTTGAAAATAGCTTAAGTGGGATTATTCCCTCTTCCCTTTGATTTCTTACCTTCCTTACACATCGTGATCTTCAAGAGAACCAAGTCTGGGTAAAAGCACAAAATTGTGTAACCCTCTTGTAAAGCAAGAGGGTGACAAAAGTATAACCATTCAACTTGAATGACATAAAATTGGTATTATTATTTAGAATTTGAAAATAAAGTAAACTAATGAAATGTGTAGAAATGGAAGAATTTTAGGATTATAAATTTTAATAATTATTTAGAATAATAATTGATGTATTTTCCTAATTTTTATAGATAATTTTTTATTTATTGAAAAATGCTAAAAATTAGGGGTCTAGTTCTAGCCACAACACTATATGGAAATAAACTTATTTTCCTTTTATCCTAGATTATGTTACAGATAAAATATATAGCTAGAACAATAAAAAATAAAAATCGGCTTTACACCTATATTTTCTCTTTTATAATGATTCAAATTTCAACTCCCCTGAAATTGATAGTTTTCATCTCCCACCATATTTTTCAAAGCAAATCTATACTGACCAGAAGAAAAATTATGCATTCTAGAAGAGGAATCTCTCCTCTAGAATGTAATATAAATTTTAAATTTATTTGATATGATTTCATACTTTTTGCTTTCTCAACATAAACATCTTTTTTAGCATTAAAATACGTGTCTATAGATTTTTTTAATTAAAACATACTAAATCTAACTAAAATAGTATAAACTCTATATAAGAATATTCTTGACTTTGAGTTTTATAAAATGGTTTTTATATGTTATTAAAAAAAGTCATAAAAATAGTAAGATCTATTGAAACATCATTTTTCTAAAATAATTATATTTCTTTAGTAATTGGATACAAACTAGTATAAAACATGCATTTAAAACACATTTCCAATTGAAAAGGTTTGAGACCATATATAACTTAGCTAGAATGAATTTATCTAGATCATATGTTTGAAGAAAATAGATTTTTACATACAAATACTCAAATTTATTCATTTTGATAAGTCATCCTAAAATGTGACACAACTTTTTACTTTTATCACACTTCAGTGAGAGCCCACCTCCCTTGCTTGGAAATATCCCTTATATTTGTTGAAAAATGAAATTTAAAACAAGATATCACATCAACGTAGGAGAAGAGTAACTGCTACAACTGATTGGAAGAGAAAAATATTTTTGTTGAATTTGTGTGAGACATTAAATTTCCTCTATTTATAAAGGGCATTTACAACTTCTATAATTTGAAGTGATAAGACTAAATTAAAGTCTATCCTATCTGACTCTACAGATGGATGATTACATGGGAAGTCCACATATTTATTAAGAAATGTGTGGAATTAGTTTGTAACAAGTAGATATTTTAGTGGAGTCAACAACTACTACTATAGTCCAACTACAAATGTGGATAGTAGAGAATTAGTTTAAGATCTAATTTTATCCCATCTAGATCAATCTAAGCAATCTTATTTTTCCTCACATCCCCCATTAAGATTGGCTAGAAGAAAACCAAAAAATAGGATAACTTATTACTATCCCCCCTTACCACCTCAATCATACCCAACATATCCTGTAACTTCAAAAATTTAGGCTCAAGCATACTCTTGGTAAATATATCAATTATTTGATTTTCACTTGGATAAAATTGGAGGTTAACAATATTTTTAAGATCAAGATCCTAGATATAAGAAACAAAAATCTCAAAGTGCTTTGTTTCAGTGTAATGCTCCGCTTAGAAACCCAAAAGAAATAAACCTAATATGTTACTTGAAGTTTATTGAACTATTTCTTTTAAAGTTTAAATAACATCAAAGTAACAATAATGTAGAAGCAATATATACTTACACATCAAGAATATGTAATCAATTACAAATACAATTTCAATTCCTCAAAGATTCTTTCATGTTGAGTCACATTTAAGAAAGTTTTATTAATAAGTTTAAGTGTCAATTATAATGTCTATAATCATAAAATGAATAAAAATATACATAACCATATAAGTAAATGCATTAGTACAACTAATAATATGAAAAAATATATAATAAATAGCATCCATTGCACATGTCATAGGGTATGTGAAAATAGATACAAGTACATCAATATAACATACAATATCCCATAGGATCTCAAAACAAATGATACATAGATACATCAAATGAATAGACGTCTTCAAGATAAGAGGAAGAATGATAATGGTACCACAATATCAATGAGCATCCAATATTTATCAATCTAAAGGGAACCCAAATGGTAAGAATACACTACCTATCAATCACATGGTCACCTAATTAGGCTCCCACTCCCACTGTGCATGAGAGATAATGTACAATCCACACACATATAATCAAATCATAAAATAATCCTAGGCAAGGAATCCTAATAGCCAAAACTACCTCAAGGGTAACACAAATTACTCAAGAAGAAGAGATAGTAAAAAATGAAGGGGCACTCATTGTAATACTAACATCTCATACCAATTCAACATACAAATACCAAGACCAAAAATATACAACCACCTTGAGATCAATGTCAAGCGTCACCAACATAATGACCAATAGATAACAACTATCATCAATAAAAATAAACTACCAATCACTAACTCCAACAATAAAAACACCACTAATGAATAATTGATCCTTCATTAATCAAAGTCAACTATCAACAATAAATGACATACAATCAATGAGTAACAACTCAAAATAAATGCACCATCAAAATTAGTATCCAAAAAATACGCCACTAGAGGCAAATTAAAAAAAACTAGGAAGGAGACTTAGGCTACATACTATTGAGTGTCATCACATGAGCTAACTCTAAGGTTATCCTGGCAGTCTCTCAAGACCCTAGCCCCCTAGTGACTCTATGTAGAACTAGGATACCCTCTCATGAAGATGAGGAATCTAGTCATACCTCTCAAGGTATCATCTCTATCTCATACTTAGTCTATACAAGCACTCAAGGCATGAATGAGGAAAAATCTCTAACTTCTCTTTTTAATGTATCTCAAAGTAAAAGGGCTAGGTAGGATATTTTAAATACTATGTTATAACTTATTACATAACTTACAATGAGTTACCTTGGTAGCCACTTTGGGCCCTGACTCTCATTGCAAGCCACTCCCCTAAACGTGCACCTAGACTACCTTCCCAAAAAATAAAAAATCACAATAGTGGCCCATACCATAAGAGTAATATTGATCAAATTTGGTTTCTTAATAAACAACCCAAAAATAACATTGGTTCTCAAAACTCAAATTCTCATAAATGTTCAATAGCATAAAGCTCATAAAACATAAATCTCAATTAAAATAATAAAGTTCATCATGACATCTAGTCAAATAATCATAAAATAAAACTCAAAAATGTCTCTAGTTCACATCCTAACTTGGCCAACTAAATAATCCACAAAGAAAAATTATCATGAAAATAAACATCACAAGACTATAAATAGGATATTAGAAAACACAATTTTTAGCCACGTGATTTAATTCCATCAATTTCTATTGTTTAGTTTGGCTCATAAGGATGTGTTTAGAAATAAAGTAAGAGTATACATGTTAATATAAATTGTTATGCTAATATACTTATTTAAAACAAGAAGAAATTAAATATCCAATCTTTTTGTGCATATAAAATTTATGCAATATTAACATATTATTAATTTAAATAATCTTAAAAAATAAATAATTTAATTAATAACATAAATGTATATTATTAGATTAAATACTAATATCAATTTTATTTCTAAAATATTAATTTGACTTCTATTTATGTCCAATATTTAATATTTACTGTGAGGCCTCGCCTCGACCCATTGTAGCATAGTGATACATTATTATTATTTTGATACTCACGACTCAAGATGTCGAGACATTATCTGATGCTTAGAACATATTATATTATTTCATGCTGCGTGATGTTACTTTTAGATATTTGATGTTTGTCATTTAATGATTTATGTATATGTATGTTGATGAAATTAGTAAATGTAGGATTGATACTTTGATTTAAGAGATTTTAATGGTTAAGAAATGAGAGAAACCTTGATTGATGTATGTTTCAAATTATGTGAATTTCTGATATGTATATACATATGTGCATGTGATTTTATGGGACTACTGATGTGTACAATGAGTGTGCAGATATTTTAGCCGAGACAACCAATGGAGGAATAGAATTGATCCCTATGTGCTAATTTTGGAAACCTTGTTGTTCGTAATTCAAGTATTTTAATTGTGAGATGTATGTATGTATTTTTCTGTGATCAATAAATGTTAATGTTTGTAACTATGTTCTTTTAGTGTCGCTTGACACTCATGAATTGTTTATGTTCTTCAGTGTGCTTGTTAGGGTTAGCTGTGTAACCTTTGGACCTAATTCGGATTAAGTTAGTGTCTTTTTGCTAAGTTGGTTCTTAATTGAGTTTAGTCACCCTTAATCTGAATTAGTACTTAAACTGCATTTTTAGAGTTTTTAGATGGTCCTAATTATTTCCTAGCTTTTGTTTGGTTCCAAACCTATTCCTAAGGCTTTAAAACATGAAATATTTATGCCCAAAGGGTATGGGTATGGTTTGGGGGTCTTTTCCAACCCCTAAGCCCCTTTTATTGACTTTTGAGATCTCTCAAAAAGTCTATTTTTGCCTTTGGGCGAAAATTGACTATGGCTACCATGAGTTGCCTCACCTCGCCTCCACTTAGTGGTTAACCATAGTGTGGGTTGAGTTAGGAACTTCTAGATTTGTAGGTGGGTGGAAGAAGTTATTGCTCTTTTTGGTGGTTGAGTTTGAGGCTTATTTAGAGGCCCTTCTTGGAGTAGTTTAGGTTGTTACCCAATCTCTACATTTAGAGAGGAGTCTTGGAAGAGTGAAGGAAGGAAAGAAAAAGCTCTACTCAAATTGTTCATTTGCCATTACCTCTTTGTGAAGGTAGGAGTTCTTCATCTTCGTAATTCTGATTTTCATGCTTGATTCATGCTTATGCTTTGTTGTTGTTTGAATGCTTGTATGTATGTTGGGTATGTTGGCAAGATTTGAAAACCATGTTTTTTGAATGTTTTCTTTTCATGTTTATTTTTGAATTTTGATGTTCTCTTGTATGGGTGTTTTGGTATTACTCACCCTTGGATAGGGCAGAAGTGACCAATTTTGGGAAAGGTCTTTTTAGTTGGACTGCAACTAGTGTAGAGTCTCTTCTTAGGATGAGAAGATGGAGAGAGGGTAGGGTGTTATGGGCCCCTACCTGTCAGCACACACCTCGTATGAGTTTGGCATGTTAAAATGGAAGAATAGAAGTTCTTGGTTATAGCCCTGATTGGGCATCTGTTTTGGTGTTGTGTAAGACTTCTCCTGTTGGAAGAATCCACCTTTCCCTAGTTTTGATTCATTGTGAATCCTATTATGAAAATATTGTATGAATATGAATGTTTGATTTATTTCTTGGTCATGCTTGTTGTCACTTGATCAGATTATGTTCTCTCCATGGTTCATAGAAATGTGTTGCAAAAATTGATTTCAAACCCTTGATGAGGGTCATGAAGGAAATTTAATTAAATTGTTGTAATTTTGAGATCGAAATCCTATTTAATTTGTATTTTAAAACCTTTTTGTAATGGCAATGATGCCATGTTTTCTTCTTGGTTGAGCCTTTGAATCAGGTTTGCCAATAAAAATGGTGATTGAGTATAATTGCTTATCATGTGATTTAATCATAATTTTAAATTAGATTGATGCACATCAAAAATAGGATGAAATGATGATGGTTTAATTAAGAAAAATTCTCAAGTTTCCTTACATGTTCAAAATGAAAATTATGTTAAGGAAAGAAAATGGTTATGATTGATAGTTCAATTCAAGTTGTTTGGGAGATAAATTAATCATGTATTATTGTGACACAATTATTAACTTTATGTTTTTAAAACCATTCAAAGAATATACCCTTGAAAATATATATATATATATATACATTACCTTGTAAATCTATACTTAGATAAAAATTTGACAAAAAAAAAAAAGTTCCAAGAGAGTATAAAGTCTCTAGTTTTTGTATGGAAAGAAAATTTAATTCTCCTCATGACAACATAGAATCTTTAAAAGATTCTTTTTTTATATGTTGATTGAAAAATATAAATTTCAATTAATCAAATTATGAATAAATATATCAATGCAAAATAAACTTTTAAATATTTAGACTACCCTAATATCTTTCCTAACTTTCTTATCCTTCTTCTTACCAAGAAAACTTTTTAAACCTTATGACTCCCCCTCCTTCCTAGGCATTGATGGACAAGGTGTCATCATGATGTCATCCTCTCCTATCCCTCACGCTGGATGAGGAATGTGTTGGCCAAGTGGTTGTTTCAACTTTGCTTTATGTTTTTCTTCTCCTGTTTTACCTTTTTCCTTGCATGGAGGCGCTGATTTTTCTTGGGCTTGTCTTGGTACTGCCCACATACCTTGACCTAGTCTGATGGGACTGTGTTTTGCAGACCTTGGACCACGTGGGGGCAGGTTTGGAATCCGCCCAGGCTTGTTTGGGAAGGAAGTTTAGGGGATGGGTAGATTTTATAGGTGGGAAAGAAGACCCACTTGTCAAGTGGGCTAGGTTAGTAATGATGTTAGGTTAGTTTCTTTTTTTATTAGTAATTAGTTTAATTTATTAAAATTTTAAGTTAGTTTTCATTATGTTGTTTAATAGTTATTTGTTTTTAAATGATAATGTATATTTAGTAGTATTAGTTTTTGTTTTAGCATGTTAGTTATAAGTTAGTTTAAATTAAGTTAATTTAAGTTAGTATAATTTCTTAAATTTTTAAGTTAGTTTATCATGTAATTAAGTTTTTAAGTTATGTTACTTTAAGATAGTTTTAATACACGTTTGTTATTTATTAATAGTTTTAGTTAGTTAATAATTATGTTTGATTAATTGTTAATTGTTTTAAGTTATTTGTTTATAAATGCTAATATATATTTAATAGTAATAGTCTATTTGTATGTCTTAAAGTTGAGTTTTATTTTAAGTTTAGTCACTTATTTTAGGTTTAGTTAGTTTAGTTTTAAGTTAAATTAGTTAATTGTTAGTTAATGAAATTTATTTCTAGTTTAAGATTCACAATTATAACATTTAATTTAAATGTTGGTATTAGTGTTTTTTTTTAAAATTATTATAATTGTGTTAGTTCATCCTAATTAAATAAAGCATGGAAAGGTTAATTGCCTATTTAAAATAAGTTTAAATGGGGATTTTATTTGATTAGATTTTACAATTAATCTAGACCCAATCTCATTTAGATTGTTATTTAAATGATTTTCATATCTTGTTGAGAAGTTAATAAAATAACATGACTAATGATCGATATCCATCTAATAATGAAAGTTCTGATCTTAACGATGTATTCCTCCACAAGAGTTTTTAAAACTTAAGATGTATGTACAGACCCTTTACTTAAATAGTGATCACAACCTTATCAAACTTAGAGCATTTTAATTATATTTTAAAAAAAAATTGTGTGTTTTTGCCTCGTAGTTTGGGCATGACATTTTGGTATCAGAGCCCGTGTTTCAACACTAGGAACCTTAGACCATTGTGCTTCCTAACTTAACGCAAACTTTTAATTGTGTAGATGCTCCCTGTTACTCGAAGCAACCAGTGAGGGAGAGGTCGTAGGGCTAGGGGTGGTAGAGCGAGATAGGAGGATGGACCGCCTCCACCATCGCCACCTCCACCTCCACCTCCACCACCACCAAACTCGAACTAGGGCATTATAGATGCACTTCAGACTTTGATCAGTGTAGTTCGGCAAAGAGTAGTACCTGTAGTTCAACCAGTTTAGCAGATTCCAGTAGTGGAAGCAAAGGGACCTAGAGGAGGTAGACCTGGGATTAGAGAGAGGACTAGGATTACCCTACCGAGATAGAGAGAGGGTCAGGGTGAGCAGGAGGAAGAGTCAATACACCGGAGAGGACCCCCACTTGACAGACCTCCTAGACATATAGGAGATGACATTAGGGAATTGATTCAACTTGGGCCACCATTATTTACTAGTTCCACTGAGGGAACAGTAGCAGAGGCCTGGTTACAAAGCCTATAGTGGTGCTTTGGGTTATGCCCTTATGGGAGTAATCTAAAGGCACACCTAGCAATTCATCAGTTGAGAGCAGATGCCTCCAATTGGTGGCATCAGGAGGAGACCATAGGAGGAGTGAGGATGGATACCCTCACATGGGAGTCTTTCCTAGAAAGATTCTGAGAGAGGTACTTGTTAGAGCATTTCTAATAGAAATAGATAAAGGAGTTTCATTCTCTTTATCAGAGAGGTCTTACAGTGGCTCAGTACGAGAGCAAGTTTCTTGAGCTCCATCCTTATGTGGAATACATGAAGGATGAGAAAATATGGGTTCATTATTTTATCATGGGTTTAAATTTCTGCTTCAAGGCCTAGTTCAGATGGCCTTCCATACCACCTTCAGATAGGTAGTGGAGATAGCACTAGTTGTTGAGGATACTTGAGGTAGGTAGGAGTCTTGGGATCGATCTCAGAACCAAAACTCTTCCTAGCAGAAACCCCCTTGGAAAGGGAATCAGAACTATACAATAGGGTCCTCTAAGGGCCAACAGTCTCAACAGCCGAAACCATAGTAGCAGCAGAATCCTTCTCAGGGTTATCAGGGCTCCAAGCCCAAGCAGTGGCAGTCATAGGGTCCCAAGCAGGATCATAAAGTACAGGCCCCACAGTCACAATCAGTGAAGACTCAGCAATCTTCTAGGGGTGGATACAGTGGATCTAGTAGATCGGGAGGCCCACAACAGTCTAGATCATAGGGTGCACGATCTTATACCCGAGGACCATGCTACACTTGTGGTGGCATGGGTCATATAGCTAGGGAGCATCCATAGGGACAGGCATCCAGTGGTTAGAGTAGGGCTTTTTCAAAGCCAACAATTGGTGACATGGGTAGATCCCATAGAGTTTTTGCAACGGTTGACAATCGCTAGGCTGAGAATCAAGCCATAGTTATCGAGGCTATAGGTATTATATAGGGCCATATGGTTGCAATTTTATTTGATTCTGGGGCTACTGACTCTTTTATATCTCCATATGTGGTGGAGCATTGCAGGCTAGTGGCAATTAGATAGGATGTTAGTTGGAAAGTAGAATTAGCCTCAGGAGCTAGAGTTTCAATTAGTTCCATGGTGCAAAATTGTTAGATGTAGATTGGAGACATGTCCATAATGTCTGATCTATGAATTACCCCTCTAAGTTCTTATGATGTTGTTCTTGGCATGGATTGGCTTTATGCCCATAGTGCCAAGATGGATTGTCAATAGAAGAGGGTGGAATGTGTGGATGATGATGGTATCTCTAGGGAGATCTTTGGAGTGAAGAGACCTATATCCCTTCGTATGATTTCCGCTATGTAGCTTAGACGGTGCATGCGTAAGGGTTTTCAATTGTTTTCTATCACCATTAGTGATAGAGAGGAAGATTCAGAGGGGGAGCCATCCCTCAATGATTTTCCAATCCTGCAGGAGTTTGCAGATGTATTTCCTTCAGAGCTTCTTGGTATACCTCCACCTAGAGCAGTGGATTTTCACATAGACCTTGTGCCACGAGCCAAGCCAGTTTCAAGAGCACCATACAAGATGAATACCCATGAGCTCAGTGAGCTAAAGGCTCAGTTGGAGGAACTCTTAGAGAAGGGGCATATTCAACCTAGTGTGTCACCTTGGGATGCACCGGTGATCTTCGTCAAGAAGAAGGACGAATCACTTAGGTTGTGTATTGATTATCAACAATTGAACAAAGTGACCATCAAGAACCAATATCCTCTTCCCAGAACTGATGATCTCTTTGATTAGTTGTAGGTGCCCAAGTATTTTCCAAGATTGATCTGAAGTTGGGTTATCATTAGTCGAGGATTGTGGATAGTGATATCCCCAAAATTGCTTTTCATACTAGGTATGGTCACTACGAGTTCACCGTGGTACCATTTTGCTTCATGAATGCTCCAGCTGTATTCATGAGCCTCATGAATGAAGTATTTCATACCTTTTTGGATAAGTTTGTGGTTTTTTTTCTTGATGACATTTTGATTTATTCTCATGACGAGAAAGAGCATGAAGAGCACCTGAGGCAAGTATTGTAGAAGTTGAGAGAGAATCAGTTGTTTGGTAGCTTGTCGAAGTGTGCATTCTTCAGACCTGAGATACATTATTTGGGTCATGTCATATTAGGTGATGGAGTCTCAGTAGACCCATCAAAGATTAGGGCCATCATGGATTGGTTAGCACCCAACAGTGTTATTGAAGTGAGGAGCTTTATGGGGCTAGTAGGATATTATCAACGTTTCATTTCAGGATTTTCTAGATTGGCACACCCTATCACATCTCTTCAAAAAAAGGGGAAAAAGTATGAGTGATCAGAGAAGTGTGATAGAGCTTTTCAAGAGCTCAAGAGAGCACTCACGAGTGCATCGATTCTTACAGTACCAGATTCTGTTGCAGATTTTGTGGTGTGCACCGATGCATCTTTAGATGGTTTAGGGGCAGTCCTTATACAGGAAGGATGACCTATTTCCTTTGATTCTAGAAAGTTGAAGACTCATGAACTCAATTATCCTACTCACGACCTAGAACTTGTAGTAGTGGTTCATGCCTTGGTGAGATGGTGACACTTCCTTCTGGGTCATAGATTCGAGCTTCATTCTGATCACCAAAGCTTGCTGTACATATTTTCACAGCCAAACCTTAATGCTAGGCAAAGAAGGTGGATGGAGTTTCTGTGTGAGTATGATTTTGATGTTCATTATATTAAGGAAAAGGAGAATGTGGTTGCAGATGCCTTAAGTAGAAGGCGCCATGAGCTTTCATCTGTGACTGCTTGCACTAACTTGAGAAAGCGGATCTTACAGCATTTACCAGCCAATGAGCTTTATGCAGAAGTGAGTCAGATAGTGCATTCTCAGAGACCCTTGGAAGGGAAGTATTAAGAGTATTCCTTGGAGTTTGATGGACTTTTGCGTCATAGGGGACATATGTATGTACCTTCCATTGGGGGTTTGCGCAAGCTCATTGTACTTGAGGCTCACAGAGCACCTTATGCAATGCACTCCAGTGTTAAGAAGTTGCATGCAGATTTGAGGCAGTTGTATCATTGGCCAGGCATGAGAGTGCAGATTGCTAGCATAGTTGTGAGATGCCTTGAGTGCTAGAGGGTGAAGGTGGAGCACCTTCATCCTGGTGGGCTTCTTCAGTCGCATGAGATTGCAGAGTGAAAATGGGATACTATATCTATGGATTTCATTGTTGGTCTTCCTATGTCATCTCACTACCATGATGCCATTTTGGTGATAGTTGACACATTGACCAAGGTTACCCATTTCTCACCTATGGGTACTACTTTTATAGCATGAGACATAGCTCAGGTGTTCTTGTGGGACATTGTTAGACTTCATGGTGTTCCCTGTAAGATCATCTCTGATAGAGACTCATTGTTTACTTCTTCATTTTGGAGAGAGTTGCAGGAAGCTTTGGGCACTAGGCTCAATTTTAGTACAATGTACCATCCTTAGACCGATGCATGGATTGACCGAGTGAATCAAGTTTTGGAGGACATGCTACGTATATACGTGATGGACCATCAGGTCAAATGGGAAGAATACCTACATCTTGTTGAGTTTACCTATAACAATGGGCACCATTCCTCCATAGGTATGCTGCCTTATGAGGCCTTGTAAAGAAGACCATGCACGATGCCCTTGAGTTGGGATAGGATCGAGGATCGAGTGTCTATTGGTCCCCAGTTGGTAAAGGAGATGGAGCAGTAGGTGACCCTGATTAGATAGCGCTTGAGAGAGGCACAAGATAGGTAGAAGAAGTATGCTAATGCGAAGAGGTCAGATCAAGAGTATCAAGTTGGTGATAGAGTGTTCTTGAGGGTGCGACCACACAAGAGTCTGATTCGATTCAGAAAGGGCTCTCAACTGGCACCCCAGTTTGTTGGGCCATTCCAGATCCTAGAGAGGTTAGGACCTATTGCATATCATTTAGCTTTGCCACCTAGCCTGTCATGCATCCACGATTTGTTTCATATTTCTGTACTTAGAGGATACATTTATGATGAGTCTCATATTATAGATTGGGATAATTTACAAGTGGAGTTGGACGGACAACTAGTACTGGAGCCTATCCATATTATTGCCCGACAGACCCTAGCATTCGAGGCTGAGAGCTGGACTAGGTTAGGGTCCAGTGGGATTGTTACGATGAGGTCACAGCTTCTTGGGAGGATGCAGCGCAGATGCGATCTCAGTACCCTTATCTTTTTTATGAACTCTAGGAGAAAGTTCATGCCTAGTGGGGGAGTATGTGAGGCCTCACCCCGACCCATCATAGCAGAGTGATACATTACTATTATTTTGATAGTCATGACTCAAGATGTCGAGACATTATCTAATTCTTAGAACATATTATATTATTTCATGTTGTGTGATGTTACTTTCAGATATTTGATGTTTTTCATTTAATGTTTTATGTATATGTATGTTGATGAAATCAGTAAATGTAGGATTGATACTTTGATTTAAGAGATTTTAATGGTTAAGAAATGAGAGAAACCCTTATTGATGTATGTTTCAATTTATGTGAATTTCTGATACGTATATATATATGTGCATGTGATTTTATGAGACTACTGATGTGTGCAATGAGTGTGCAGATATTTTAGCCGAGACAGCCAATGGAGGAACAAAACTAATCCATGTGTGCTAATTTTGGAAACCTTGTTGTTTGTAATTCAAGTATTTTAATTGTGAGATCTATGTATGTATTTTCCTGTGATCAGTAAATGTTAATGTTTGTAACTATGTTCTTTTAGTGTCACTTGACACTCATGAATTGTTTATGTTCTTCAGCATGCTTGTTAGGGTTAGTTGTGTAACCTTTGGACCTAAGTTGGATTAAGTTAGTGTCTTTTTGCTAAGTTGGTTCTTAATTGAGTTTAGTCACCCTTAATCTAGATTAGTGCTTAAACTGCATTTTTAGAGTTGTTAGATTGTCCTAATTATATCCTAGCTTTTTTTTGATTCACAACTTATTCCTAAGGCTTTAAATCATGAAATATTTATGTCCAAAGGGTATGGGTATGGGTTGGGGGTCTTTTCCAACCCCTAAGCCCCTTTTATTGACTTTTGAGATCTCTCAAAAAGTCTATTTTTGTGTTTGTGCGAAAATTGACTATGACTACCATGAGTTTCCTCACCTCACCTCCACTTAGTGGTTAACCATAGTGTAGGTTGAGTTAGGAACTTCTAGATTTGTAGGTGGGTGGGAGAAGTTATTGCTCTTTTTGGTGGTTGAGTTTGAGGCTTATTTAGAGGCCCTTCTTGGAGTAGTTTAGGTTGTTACCCAATCTCTACATTTAGAGAGGATTCTTGGAAGAGTGAAGGAAGGAAAGGAAAAACTCTACTCAAATTGTTCATTTTCCATTACCTCTTTGTGAAGGTAGGAGTTCTTCATCTCCGTAATTCAGATTTTCATGCTTGATTCATGCTTATGCTTTGTTGTTGTTTTAATGCTTATATGTATGTTGGGTATGTTGGGAAGATTTGAAAACCATATTTTTTGAATGTTTTCCTTTCATGTTTATGTTTGAATTTTGAGATTTTCTTGTATGGGTGTTTTGGTATTACTCACCCTTGGATAGGGCAGAAGTGACCAATTTTGGGAAAGGTCTTTTTAGTTGGACTCCAACCAGTGGAGAGTCTCTTCTCAGGATGGGAAGAGGGAGAGAGGGTAGGGTGTTATGGGCCCCTACCTGTCAGCACACACCTTGTATGAGTTTGGCATGTTAAAATGGAAGAACGAAAGTTCTTGGTTATAGCTCCGATTGGGCATCTGTTTTGGTGTTGTGTCAGACTTCTCCTATTGGAAGAATCCACCTTTCCCTAGTTTTGATTCATTGTGAATCCTATTATGAAAATTTTGTATGAATATGCATGTTTGATTTATTTCTTGGTCATGCTTGTTGTCACCTGATCAAATTATGTTCTCTCCATCGTTCATAGAAATGTGTTGCAAAAATTGATGTGAAACCTTTGATAAGGTTCATGAAGGAAATTTAATTAAACTATTGTAATTTTGGGATTGGAATCCTATGTAATTTTTATTTCAAAATCTTTTTGTAATGGCAATGACACCAGGTTTTCTTCTTGGTTCTTTCCTGGCTGAGCCTTTGAATTAGGTGTGTCAATAAAAATGGTGATTGAGTATAATTGCTTATCATGTGATTTAATCATAATTTTAAATTAGATGGATGCACATCAAAAATAGGATGAAATGATGATGGTTTAATTAAGAAAAATTCTCAAGTTTCTTTACATGTTCAAAATGAAAATTATGTTAAGGAAAGAAAAATGGTTATGATTGATAGTTCAATTCAAGTTGTTTGGGAGATAAATTAATCATGTATTATTGTGACGCAATTATTAACTCCATGTTTTTAAAACCATTCAAATAATATACCCTTGAAAAAAAAACATATATATATACCTTACCTTGTAAATCTATACTTAGATAAAAATTTGACAAAAAAAAAATAGTTCCAAGAGAGTATAAACTCTCTGATTTTTGTATGGAAAGAAAATTTAATTCTCCTCATGACAACAGAGAATATTTAAAAGATTCTTTTTTTTATATGTTGATTGAAAAATATAAATTTCAATTAATCAAATTATGAATAAATATATCAATGCAAAATAAACTTTTAACTTTTTAGACTACCCTAATATCTTTCCTAACTCCCTTATCCTTCTTCTCACCAAGAAAACTTTTAAAACCCTATGACTCCCCCTCCTTCCTAGGCATTGATGGACAAGGTGTCATCATGATGTGATGATGTCATCATATCCTATCTATCACGTTGGACGAGGCATGTGTTGACCAAGTGGTTGTTTCAACTTTTCTTTATGTTTTTCTTCTCCTCTTTTACCTTTTTCCTTGCATGGAGGCATTGATTTTTCTTGGGCTTGTCTTGGTACTGCCCACATACCTTGACCTAGTTTGATGGGACTGTGTTTTGTAGACCTTGGACCACGTGGGGGCAGGTTTGGAATCCGCCCAGGCTTGTTTGGGAAGGAAGTTTAGGGGATGGGTGGATTTTATAGGTGGGAAAGAAGACCCACTTGTCAAGTGGGCTAGGTTAGTAATGACGTTAGGTTATTGTAGGTGTTAGTAGGGGTAAGATTAGTATAGGTTAGTAATGATGTTAGGTTAGTTTCTTTTTTTATTAGTAATTAGTTTAATTTATTAAAATTTTAAGTTAGTTTTCATTATGTTGTTTAATAGTTAGTTGTTTTTAAATGATAATGTATCTTTAGTAATATTAGTTTTTGTTTTAGCATGTTAGTTGTAAGTTAGTTTAAATTAAGTTAATTTAAGTTAGTTTAATTTCTTAAAATTTTAAGTTAGTTTATCATGTAATTAAGTTTTTAAGTTATGTTACTTTAAGATAGTTTTAGTACATGTTTGTTATTTATTAATAATTTTAGTTAGTTAATAATTATGTTTGATTAATTGTTAATTGTTTTAAGTTATTTGTTTATAAATGCTAATATATATTTAATAGTAATAGTCTATTTGTATGTATTAAAGTTGAGTTTTATGTTAAGTTTAGTCACTTATTTTAGATTTAGTTAGTTTAGTTTTAAGTTAAATTAGTTAGTTGTTAGTTAATTAAATTTATTTCTAGTTTAAGATTCACAATTATAACATTTAATTTAAATGTTGGTATTAGTGTTTTTTTTTAAATTGTTATAATTGCGTTAGTTCGTCCTAATTAAATAAAGTATGGAAAGGTTAATTGCCTATTAAAATAAGTTTAAATGGAGGTTTTATTTGATTAGATTTTACAATTAATCTAGACCCGATCTGATTTCAATTGTTATTTAAATAATTTTCATATCTTTTTGAGAAGTTAATAAAATAACATGACTAATGATCGATATCCATCTAATAACGGAAGTTCTGATCTTAACGATGTATTCCTCCACAAGAGTTTTTAAAACTTAAGATGTATGTACAGACCCTTTACTTAAACAGTGATCACAACCTTATCGAACTTAGAGCATTTTAATTATTTTTTTTTAAAAAAATAATCTATTTTTGCCTTGTAGTTTGGGCATGACATTTACTTTTCCTTTCATTCATAATGCAACTAGAGATAAAATTATAAATTTAATTTGATTATTTATAATTTCTCTCATAAAGTCAAATAGTTATTAAGTAAATGATTACAAAATGAACTCTACCACAACTTCTCTTAAAATATAATAAAATTGTAAATATTTATTTATTAACCTCCCTATTGGATTAATAAATATAAAATCATTTATATGCAACAAAGAGTTTAATTAAACTTAAATAATCATTAATACTAACATTCACTTTATAACTAACTAGATAATATTTATTTAATTTTAGAAATTAATATATTATTCTTATTATTATTTTAAATAAATAAATCTAAAAATTAAATTATATAAACTAAAAATATACGTGTAATTAAAATTTTCGCATGTCTTTGATCTCTCAAATTATGCAACCATACTATACTTAGTTTTCTATTTTTAGCATAGTTGTTTTCACATGCATGTAACCATTGTATACTTTGCTTTCTATTTTTAGCACGTTTTTTTTCACATGCATGCAACCATACTATACGTAGTTTCTATTTTTAATAGATTTGTTTTCACATGCATGTAACCATATTCTACTTAGTTTCTATTTTTAGCATATTTATTTTCACATGCATGTAACCATACTAAATTTCTATTTTTAGCATATTTGTTTTCATGTGCATACATAAGTTTAGTTACAACATGCTTTCCTCTCAATTAATCTTTTTTATTTTTTCCAATAAATTTTGCAATTAAATTATTTTAGATATAAGAATAATATTTATCTATATTTAAAAAATTCATGATAATCTCATGGTTCTAATGACAAATTTAAAGTTGAAACCCAAAATTTTCAATTTATTATTTTCTTCCAAATTTTCATAATCAAATGTTCCCTATATTATCTAAAGGGGTTTAAAAGAATACAGTCATAATATTTCTCTACAATTTTTCCATAGTCAAGTTATCTTGATTAATAAGTTTTCCTTTTCAAAACCTACAACATAATTATTTATTCAACAATCAATATAGTAAATTAATAAGCAATATGCAAACACCTAGGAAGGCATGAAGTAGATAGATCTTTTCATTAAATTCTACAATGGGTTTTCAAACCCTACCTCAAAACCACAAGTACAATTTGAGACAAACTGTAAACGCATGCAAATCCAAACCCTCTAAATCTTTTAACAATTCTTTTGATCTAATTTTGAAGTTTTGCTCCCAAAACTTGTGTGTATAGAAATGAGTTTGAATCTCTTAATAAAGAGTTTAACTCTACCTAAGGTTTTTGGTTTTCGAACATGCAAAGGACCCTCATTAAAATAAACTTTTAAATTATTTAATCCTTTCATGCACACTTAAAGAACTTTTTAATTAAAATATTCTTTTATATTTTCTTTTCCTCTAGTTTATTATTTAGTGCAAGCAATAATTAAAACATAGTTTATTATTTAAATTAATAATAAGAACCAATGCTCATTGTTTAAATGCAACTCTAATTTAATTATTATTAAATAAACAATTATAATAAAGAAATATTTAATATTTAATATTTTAATTCTTTTTTTGTCCAACTTCTCAAATTAAACTTTTAAATTAAATCTTTTAAACTAAAGTACATATTTGATTAATTTATAATTAATTAAATATCATCATATTCTAATTTCTATTTAATCAATTTTCTAAATTTAGACTTTTAAATTAAAGAACATATTTAATTAGTTTTTAAATTAATTTAATATTCTCATTCTTAAATATTTTCTTTTTAATCAAATAATATTTGATTATATGATTAACTCAAATATTATAATTAAATTATTTATCAAATAAATCACATAACAAAATCCACATAAAAGCAACATTATCAAAACAAACCAAAACTCAAAATCAAACAACACGTACAAAGATAACTCATCAGTTTAAAAAGGGTGAAAATTCAAATACATGTCCTCGTTCTCAAGATAAGTAATTAGGCTATGGTTGGGATTGAACTTGAACATTATCTCCCCATTCTTACTATTGAGTTATTGTGATACAGTATGCTCATCTTGGCAGTTTATGGAATTCGATGCCTAGTACCTAAATTTTGCATAAAAGATGAGCATGTACATGTATATAAATATATCCAAACTAAACAAGAAATAGCAACCCAAGTAGTACATCTTGTAGATTTTGACTAGTAGGTGACTATGACTTTGTCCCTTAACCACATCAAACACGACAAAAAATAAGATAAAATAGACACACACACACACACACACCATACACATGCAAGTATGGGGTAAGTACCATAATAATTATAAGTCAAACATCAAATGCTCAGATAAAATAATGCATCATTACAAATATGAAGTAATCATCATTAAAGCATCATCTGACATTGCTATGAAAGAAATCACATTTGTTAACTATGAATCATTAAAGCATCATTAATCCACCAATAACCATAATCACTAAACAATACATGAAATATAGTCAACAACGTAATTATTTATTGATATACATGCAATCCAAGTCATGAAATTATTTCATAACTATAAATCCAATACCCTTGAAACTAACACATGCATGAAATAAACATAAAAAGAGTTTGGTAAATATAATGGAAAAGAAAACTATAGGTGGGCACTACATTTAACATTGAAAACAAGATTATTTGCAATGTAGATAGCACTTTGATTGTCACAATACAAAGTAGTAGTTGGACTTTGTGCAAAGCCAAGCTCAAATTAAATCTATGTCGTATCCAAATTGTCTTTTTTCTTGCTTCCTTTGTTGTTCTATATTCTACTTCATATGAAGATAGTGATGTAGCTACTTGTTTCTTTCCTGCTCCATGTAATTGGACCTGATCCAAGTAAAAATACATAACCTCTAGTAGATTTTATGTCATCAATATCACCACCCTAGTATGAATCTCTTGGTTGGGGTACAAATTCCCAAGTTTTATTTTACATTAATGCATTATAGTATTCCTTCATGGCTTTCTCCCATTATTTTTTCCCTCTAGCTTCTTTGTATGATTTGGGGTCATTTACTTGTAGTAATGTTTTGTCCATGAGAGCACAAATACTCATTCCTTGGATCCTTGAGCCTTGCCCATAGATTTTTTTAACACTCCTTGTCTTTTGTATGACTTCAAAAACATCTTCTTCATCATCACTACCTATAAATAATAGATAATCAAAGCATTAGTTGTTTCATTAGTATCAGTAATGTATTTTTTATCCTCATCAATATAGTCTTCACTTCTTTCTATAATCTAAGAATGGTTTATTATTGTAAAATAAAAGGAGGTGGTTGTAAGTTGTGAATTCTCATCAAAATTAAAATCTCTATTAAGAAATATCTTATTTTTTATCAAATCATATAGTCTATAAGCCTTCTATCCTTCACTATAACCCAAAAAAAAACACTTGTAACTTTGATTCTAACTTCACGCTCTTTTCATTAGAAATATGTGGCCAAGAAACATAGTCAAATACTTTAAAATAACCAATGTGATGCATTCTATGAGTCCAAACTTCTCAAGGGGTGATATTCACGAGGGCTTTGGTGGGAATTCTATTCAAAATATATGTAGCACAAGAATCAACCAAACACCAAAATTTATAATGTAAAATTTAAAAGTGTAGCATACAATAAGCCATTTCAAAAAGAGCTTCATTCATTCTTTTAGCCACCCCATTTTGTTGAGGACTATAATGGACCATTCCTTGTACTTTAATGGGACAACTTTTGCAAATGACTCAAATATATGATTACAAAATTCTCCCCCATTATCTATTCTTAAGATTTGAATCCTTTTCCCACTATTATTATTAGCTAATGCCTTAATTTATTTGAAAAATCTCAAGCACTTCATTCTTTCTTTCAATGAAGTAAACCCATACTCTCCTACTATAATCTTCAATAAAAGTGAGAAGATACACTAGCACCTAAAAGTAAAGGATAGCCCAGTTCATATAAATAAATATGAACGAGTTGTAATGAGTGATCAACTCTTCATTATTTACTTGAGTCAAAAATATTTGTATGTGTAGGATCATGGTGTGCCAAAAAGTGGTGATTTGGCAAATCTGTAGTTCTAAAATATCTCAAACCATTTCAAAATCTATTCCAACTTTTTTCCCACCCACCCTAATACTAAATGAAAAAAATTAATATCTTTATAAGGTCTACTATATCTTTTGATACTAGACCTATATGGTCAACTTAAAAAATATCCTTAAAATGTGCTTTTGGCCTATTTTTATGTGATTTTTACTTCAAACATGTAGCTGATGAGTTTTTTTTCACCAAAATTTGATGAAATGAAAAGAGTTTCTTAAGAATGTTCTTATCTTTCTAGAAATGTAAGGTTTATCAAATGATGAGTTTAGTAAGTAATTATTACTTATTTTCTAATGGAGTTACATATAAAGTGTTTCTTGACAAACTACTTGAAAAACAACTATAATTTTCAAATGGTACAACATTTTTTAAATCCAAAAGATGTATCACATTCTATGTTTCTTCTACTATAAGGGAAAAAATAAAAATAAAGATTTTGCAGAGATTTGAATTAGTTAAGGTGGTCAGATAGGAGAGTTTTTTTATTCCAAAAACACTAAAGTCAAAAAAAATTATTTATTGTTTATTTAGAATAAAAATACCCAAAAATATGTGTCACATCGAGGCATGAGTCTACTAATCATATCTAGAATATTATTATTTGATTTTTATTAAGGTGGTCAAACATACGTCTACTTCTTATTTTTGTTCTTAAAATTTTGTAATATTGCATTAAAATTCAAAATTTTGACAAATCAATTTATATTTTTTTGAGATAAGTCCAAGTAATTTAGAAACTAGATTCAATTTTCTAGATATTTTTTTCTCTCAACTTTTTGATATAAAGTTAATAACAAGTAGAAAATTGCACATGAAGTTGACATAACCCTAATTTTTTGATTTTTTATTGTCACTTAAGAGCATAGTTTGGTTGATCATGATCCTACACATACCCTCTATGATGTGTACCTTGCACACATTCTTCACAAACTCGTTCAAATGGTCAATTTTTTGTTAGTCCTCTAACTATATCTTGTAAATTTTTTAAATTTATATGTCCAAGTCTAGCATGCCAGAGTTTTGACATATAATTAGCTTTAGCAATATAAGCATGAGAGTGCATAAATTCATCATCAACAAATCCGACAAATTTAAACATATCAATCCTCATGATCAATTCCACCAATAGAAATAATATTGCCTGGGTATTTTTTATCTCTAATAATAACTTGATCACTAGTAACAACAAACTCATGTATCCATCTTGAACTATTTTATATACTAAAATAATATTCACCCCTAATCTTTCAACCAATTTTTTTTTTTTCAAAGACCAATTTGTTACATTAATAGTTCCTATCCCTAGAGCTAGAAGTTTCATTTTATTTCCAATAATAATTTCTTTATATGAATTCTTTCGATGTGAGGCCTCACCCTAGCCCATCATAGTATAGTTGATACATCATTATTTTGATACATTATGATTCAATATGTCAAGACATTGTCAAACAGACTGAACATTACTATGTTATTTTATGTCATGTGATGTTTTACTTTGAGATACTTAATCATGTTATTTAATGTTTTATGAACATGCATATTTATGATATAGTAGAATAAATGAATGCAGGATTAGGAATATGATTAATATCTAGATTATGCAATTTTTAATGGTTAAATATGGGTATGTGCAGGATCATGGTCAACCAAACTATGCTCTTAAGTGACAATAAAAATCAAAAAATTAGGGTTATGTCAACTTAATGTGCAATTTTCTACTTGTTATTTACTTTATATCAAAAAGTTGAGAGAAAATAATCTCTAGAAAATTAAATCTAGTTTCTAAACTACTAGGACTTATCTCAAAAAAAAAATGATTGGTCAAAATTTTGAATTTTAATGTAATATTACAAAAATTTTAGAACAAAAATAAGAAAGAGACATATGTCTAACCACCTTAGTCAAAATCAAATGATAATATTTTTTTTAATAATATTCTAGATATAAGTAATAGACTCATGCCTAGATGTGACACATATTTTTGGGTATTTTTATTCTAAATAAATAATAATTAATTAATTTTTGACATTGTAATTTTGGAATAAAAAACTGTCATGTTTAACCACCTTAATGAATTCAAAACTCTACAAAATTCAATTTTTTATTTTTTTTCCTTATAGTGCAAGAAACATAGAATGTGATGCATCTTTTGAATTTGAAAAATGTTGTATCATTTGAAAGTTAATTTTTTTTTCAAGTAGTGTGTCAATCAGCACTTTATATGTAACTCCTTTAGAAAATAAGTAATAATTACTTACTAAACTCATAATTTGACAAACCTTAAATTTATAGAAAGATAAGAACATTCTTAAGAAATCCTTTTCATTTCATCAAATTTTCGTAAAAAAAAATTCATCTGCTACGTGTTTGAAGTAAAAATCACATAAAAATAGGTCAAAAGCACATTTTTAGGATGTTTTTAAAGTTGACCATATAGGTTTGGTATCAAAAGATATAGTAGACCTTATAAAGATATTATTTTTTTTCATTTAGTATCAGGGTGGGTGGGAAAAAAGTTGGAATATATTTTAAAATGGTTTGAGATATTTCAGAACTATAAATTTTTTAGATCACCACTTTTTGGCACACCATGATCTTGCGCATACCCATATACGAGCAGAAATGAGATAAATAGTTATTTATATGTAAGATTGATCTTTTGATTTATGTGATTATCAAGATGAGTTTTAAATATATGCATGTGATTTTTTATTTTTTACTAATGTGTGAATTTAGTGTGTAGGATTATTAGCCAAGAAATATAATGGAGAATTAGAACTCAACCTTATGTATAGTTTGTGAAAACTAGGGTTGAATCTAATGAAAGATGTAGACCCCATTGTTTCATATTTTACTTATATCGTAATCTGAATCTGGGTATCATTCTATAACCATAAAGTGTTTAATGTTTTGTAACAATGATCTTATAGTGCCACTTGACAGTCGTAATTCGTATATACATATCAACATGATGATTAAGGGTAGCCAAGTAACTTAATAATCTTAGATGGACTAGGTTAGTAACCTAAGACTAATTAGTTGGTACTCGAGATTAATTACCCTAAATAGGGTTTAGTGATAAGATTTCATTCCTAGAGTTTTAAGAAAATTTAAACATTTTATGCAAATTAATAGGTCCTTAAATAGTCCTAGAGGCCAAAATTTATGAAAACTAAGTGCATAGGAAGTATATGTATGGGTTGGGGGCATTTTCCACCCCCTTAGACCATTTTGTTTACTTTAGTGACCACCTAAATATCTCATTTTTACTTTAGTGTAAAAATTGGAACTTCACCATGACTTTGACAAGTTTATACTCTACCATAAAATTTTCTTTAATGATAGGGTTAAGTTAGAAGACCCTAGAAGCCTTTATTCAATTCTAGAGTTATTGAAATTTTCAGCTGGTAGAGTTAGGAGCCTATTTAGTTGCAAATTTGAGGGAGGAAGAGCATTCACTCAATCTCTACATTTAGAGAGCCAAGTTAGGATTGAAGGAGGAAGAAGGATAGCTCTTCTCAAAATTTTAGTTGCCATAACCATTTGTGAAGGTAGAAATCCTTCAATTTTTTGTTCTCATGTTGTGTTTTCATTACTTAAGTAATCTTTTGCATGTGTGCTTATTCGTATGACAGATGAAACATGCGAGGGATGGGATTGTGATGGGTTTCTTAAATATTTTCTTTACGTGTTTTACATTTTCTTTTATGAGGAAAATTGTAAGGGTTGTGTTGGCATTACTCACCCACGAATAGGGTAGAAGTGGCCATGTATGGGAGGAGGGTTTCAGTTAGACTTTGGGAAGTGCATTACCTCTCCTCATGACAAGAAAATGTGGAAAGTAGGATGATATGGGCCCTTGCTCATTAGTACAAACCATATTTGTGTTTTGGGAATTGAGAAGTGAAAGAACAGAAGTTCTTATGATTATAGCTTATGAAGGGACATCTGTTATAGTGTTGTGACTAATTTCTCCTACCTAGAAAAATTCACTTCTCCCTAGTTTGGCTTGTTAATGAGCCTATTTTGCAAACTTAGGATGGGAGTATTTGGTTGTATGTGTCCTTGTGTTAAATTTGTTTATCTCCTGGCCAGTTTTTAGTTTCTCCATAGTTACCGAGGTGAATGCACAAAATTGGGTCACAATTTTGTAGAAGTCAAATCCCCAGAATGAGACCTCTTAGAAACAAATACCAATTTTTAAAAAATGGACACTTGTTTTCGGCTTGGATACGTGATCGTAAATTTAAAAAATGGGCCACCCATTCTTTATTTTCAAAAAATGGGTACCCATTTTTGAAAAAATAAAAAATTTGAATGTTTTAGAAATGGGTACCAATTTCTTAAAAAAAATTTTTAAAAAAATTTTTGGGGCATTTTAAATTCCACTTTTAATTTTTCAAAACAGGTACCCATTTTTTGAGTTTTAAATAACAGATGCCAATTTCTTACAACATGAGGCAACATTCTTTTTTCTTGCCTTGGATTTTGGTTTGGGATAGGCTTGGTGAGACCAAGCTTATGCTTTGGCCTCTCAAGATTTGGCTAAGGTAATGAATTGACAAATTCATGCCTTGCCATAATTTTTAGAGGGTCTTTCAGATCAAATTTTTTTATGAAACAAAAACCCATTAGATCTCTCACTGCCCTAATTTTAAAAATATAAATTTTATAGTGTTATGATTTTATTTACTATTTTTGTATTATTTTTTAGTCAAAGGCAGTACCTAAATGTAAAAAAGTGAAGTTCACTAAAACTTTAATAGCTTTCTTATTTTATGATTTTTTGTAAATTAATTTTATGTCATCAATCTGTGTTCAATTCGTTTGAAATGGTTTTTTTTTTTTTTTAAGTAAAAATTTGATCAAATTATGGTGTTTGTATATGAGAGGCTTTAAAATACCTTTATAGTCAAATTAAAATTAATTTAAAAAAATATTCAATAAAAAATTAAGGACAAATATTATCATCAATCTTTGGTGTGTTAAGTAACTTCGTTTAAAATGATTTAACAAAATTTGTTTATATGTGTAAAAGTATGGTGTTTGTATATGATTGTGGTATGGTACTAAAATAGACATTTTGAAAAAGTGGCTTTTAAAGATATATACCAAAAAATAAATCTATCATATGGGTATGCAAATAAATTATATATTCAAAAAGTAGATCTCGAACACTAAAATATTTGTTTTCTAAAGTTTTTTTTAATATTCAATCTCTAAATGCGTCAAATTTTGACATCAATTAACAAGAAATTTCTAAAATAGGAAAAACACTTCCACTTTTTTCCCAAAAGTGAGACCCAACTTCTTGCACTTACCCACCTTGATGTAATTTGTAGATTTCATAGTGGCTACCTTGACATGGAGCCAAGAATGAATTTAGAGTTGTTGTTTCAATTCAAATGAATGGGAGACTTCTCCTTGGGATAATGATCCTATTATAAAAAGTTATTGTTAACTTTATTTTTGAAATGATTATGATCTTAGTTTTTCTTCCCTAGTTCTTTCCTGAGGGGTTCCTTGAATCAGATGATTGAATAAAATAAATAAGAAGTGGCTAGCCCATATATGTTGAAAAAAGTGAGCAATTTCCCTTCATATGATATTCTTTATGGTTTAAAGTTGTATGCATATGTTCAAATGGTAATTAGATGAAATAATGATATATAAAGTTATGCAATTTGATTCTGAGCTGTATTAAGAAAATTCAATTATATAAATGGTATTCATCTTGTATTTTCATAATTTTTAAAAAGAGAAATCTTCCTATGTTCATGTATCAACATAATATCAAGCTCTATACTATAATTCAACCTAGAGGAAAAAAAAAATATATTGCCTTTCCATGTTAACTAAATAAATTTAAAAATCCAACACTTAGAAAAAAGGAGACTTAAGAAAAAAAATCTATTCTTAGAGAAAAATTGTTCTCTGCCCTTTGTATGGGAAATATTTATTTCCCTCCTAGAATAGAGAATATTCCATTATGATTCCATTTAATACCTGTAGATAGTATTTTAAAGGAAAATCTTGTAATAAAAAAATGAATTAAAAATAAATTAATATACTAAAAACAATCTATCTTCCCTTATCCTATTCTCATCCATAAAACTTTATTGCATAACTCATTTAAAATAAATCCACAACATGGGTGCTAACATCACCACACTATCTCCTCTCCCCAAAAGTGGACGCAATACATCCAAGTGAATAAGGATGAGCTTTTGTGTCAATTTAATAACATTTAGTGGGTATAACATGGAAGCTTCTCCTTTAAGTCTATTGAGGATGAAGTCATGTTTGACTTCAAGAAAACAAATCACTTCCCTTCCTTGACATACAGTGTTGTAGATTGTTAGGAACATCTGGACCTAGGATGTTGCCAACGGTCTTAGATCTCATGCTGACCTTGGGTAGTACCTCCATGTCTTATCACCTGGGTGAGCACTCATGGGCATGGGGAAATGGGCAGCCACTTGCCAAGTGGCTTAGGAGGTAGGTAAGTAGGGGTTATGAAGAGTTAGTGGGGTTAGGTGTTAGGTAGAGTCAGGATGTGGTTAGTTAGTGTAGAGTAGGAGAAAGTATGTTAGAAATAGTTAGTAATAATTAGTAATAATTAGTGGGGTAATATTAGTTAGTTTTATTTTTGTGTTAATTTATTTTTTAATTAGTTAGCAATCTTTTTAAAAAGGTGTCGAGAAAGGTATTAAATGGAGGTAATGCTAGTTAGGGATTGTAATTTGATTGGTAGTAGTGATTTAAGTTTTAGTTTTTGATACTTAGGATTTAATTAGATTATATTAATGTTAGTGGATAATACTAAGAATTATTTTAAATATAATAATTAGTATTTATTTATGGTGTAGGATATCAAAGTCATATTAGGGTTAAGAGTTATTATGTCAAGGGTTGGTACTAGTTATTTTTGGATGACATTCTTAATAGCTAAGTGAAGGGTAAGATGGACAATGGATTAGTTGAAAATTTTACATTAGTAATTCCTTTGTTAGGATTTCACTTTGTGTAATGATTATATCATTGGGGTATTGTGCATTTAAATTTTCAATCTAGATGGTGGGTAGTAGATTGGGAAGTATTATAACTCAAGTTGACTAGATAACTTAATATGATGAGTCAAGTTATGATAGAAGATGAGTTAGATATTGTAAATAGTGTAATGATAAATGTTTTAATATTTTAATGAACTCATAAATCTAATTGCTATTATTTATAGTTTGACGAAGTTTTATATGTAACTAAGAACCTTAGTCTATTTGGTTAAAACTAAATTAGATGAACATTATAATGTCGAATTAACCTATGGAATAAAATATGTTTATGGTCAATATTTAATGATTTTAACTAGCTTAAAAAGTTCTTTTATACATTTAGAGAAAGTATAATGGTAATTAAACTAATGTTCTAAAAAGATGTAACTTGTTCAACTAGGAGATGGACCAAGACACAAAATGAAATATGGAACTCTAGAAAACCTAATGTGACTTATGTGTGTCTTTAGTCAAACTAGTATTAACATAGTGGATTAATTACCTTTAAAAAAAATCCATGTGTTTTTACCCATTATTTTAGGCATGATATTTCCTTCATAAAAAAAGTAAGAAAAGATCTATCTCCAACCATATAAAATGATGCACCTGAATCTAAAATCCATTCTTTAATAGAATCTGAAGAAAAAGTATCCCCCTCTAATATTACATTTATTTTGAGGTGTGCCAATTGCTTCCTTACATGTTTTCTCTTGCCATTTTTGGGAGATAGCTACAAAGGTGTGTCTATCTTTCTTTCCATCCTTAAACCTTGTTGGAAGATTAATGGGCAACAAGATACTTGGGGGGGGAGGGGGTAGGGTTGAATCAAGATCTTAAACTTATTGCAAGAAAACCAAAATACAAATTTTGCACCTAATTTATCTTATACTTCAGATCTAACATTTAAAACTATAATGTTGAAACATAAATAAAATTCATCATATCCATGAAAGATTCAACACATAACACAATGATTTAGCAACCCAAAAATAGTTTAATGCGAACATAAAACTAGGGTGTGGATGAAACCCACAAATTTTCACTATTGAAAAAATAAAGTTAATTTGTTAGGGTTACAATGTTTCATCATAAGATAAGATCTACCTTGTGAGGGGTCTGCCTTGTTAAAATATTTAGAGACTATTAGGTCTTACCTTGCTAAATGAGTTTACAGTCACAACGAAGTAAGGGCTCTATTAGGGGGTTTACATAGATTAGTTAAGATCACTCTCTTAAGAGATATACCTTGACTTAATTAACAATAAAAAATTTAGTACCTAACCCTCAATTTTCTCTATAAGATGATCTTGGCTCTCCTTTTTGTTATGTCTCTAATCTAATCTCCTAATCTGATATATTTTTTCAGTCCTTCACTGCTTTGATTTCCCTCTTTCTGACATGCTTTCAGAATTAGTTTTTTTACTTCACATGCTCATACACACATTCATTCCTTCTTTCATGATTATATATAATTCTAGGGTAAGAATCCTCCTTAAATAGAGGTTCTATGAAGATTCCTAATCTTGATCAACAGTTTATAGTTCATAATCTTTTTCCATTTCTATCTAATTTTTTGATTTGTTGAATTGCATATCTAGGGATCATTACCTTCTATAATGACATGTGATCAAGTCCTTAGCTAGCTCTACAAATATTAAATTTCATAAAGAAGTCAACCAAAATGGTTTACATATGTGTTTGTGCCATTAAAAACTCATATGACAAAATTGAATTGCTTGACACTTGAATGCTTCGATGCTTAGTCATGTGAACTCATTGATACCGTCACTCAAATTCTCTATACTGACCATCTATTTTCTTCTAATGTTGCTATGTTCTATTCTAGTGGCTTTATCAATACTTCATAAATGTTTCCCCTTATGATCATGAATGCTCATTATTTAACCAATATTTCCCCCTTTTGCATATTTACCCCTTGTTTTGTTATGAATGGCTTGGGGTTGCTGGGGTTGATTTTTACTTATCAAATAATTGTTGACAACTTGCCACAATATTGGCATAGCCTTTATTCCATCTCTCCTTAACTTGATCCAAAATCTGAAACTAAATTTCTTTCTTAACAACTAGATCAATAAAATCTACAATATGTGAAAAATGTGTATCTTTCTTCAAAATATTCTTGGCAATGGATATCTCCTTCTAAATAATCTCTATATATGTGAGTAACTAAAGTTGAATTACTGTCAACTTATTCTTGATTTCTATATCTTTATTGGTGAGCTCGACTAACCTCTTGTGGCAAAATTTAAACTCAAATTATATGAGGATGAGCTTGAATTTGTGTTATTGCCCAATGTAATTGCTATTTTTCTTATGTTTGCATCTAGTAGTTCTAATAAACTTTTAGTATTAACTATAAAGAAATCAATGTCATAAAATTTCAAATACAATGAATTGATGGTTTGCAAAATTTTTTTTAGTTGTGTGACTAATGTAGAAAGCTCAACTTGTCCATGTATAAGTTCTCATGAGACTTTCTCTAACACTTTATGCTCAACTCTTCTTTCAAACCATTGTAAGACTTTATCATTGGTGTTTATATATTCTATTTTACCAACTAAATACACTAGCTTATCCAAAATTGGAAGATGGTCATTTAAATCTGTAATTTCAAATGCATCTACAAAAATGTCTTTGACAGTGTGTAATACCCACTTCCTCTTCTTCTCTCTTCTTAGTTGTGCTTGATTTTCCTTGCAACTTAGCAAGGTTTGTAGCTCTTACATTTTCTCAAGTGTCAAGTTATTCAAATCGTACATAGGTATGTTGATTACCTCAACAAGACTCACTAACTCATCTACCTTGCCTAATTGAGTCACATCTTGAGATCAAGAGGGCATATCACTTGGGAGTGATAGTTGTAGTTGTTTTCCCTTATCACCCGATCTCAATCTTGGTTGTTGTACTTGTATAGGAATCACCTAATGTATGAGTGTGTCAATTATGGGTTCTATAGCCTTTGCACTTAGAAATTGAATAAGAGCTTGAGTGGCCTCTTGCTCATTATGTGTTACTTCTTTTGCTACCAATTCAGTGGATGTGTCCTTTACAAAATTTTCCTCTATTTGCAAAATATGCATACAAGTAAATGGTGTAAATACAATTATAGCCTTATCAAGTTTCTCAACACTTGTATCCTCTATAACTAATATCACATTAAAATCACCAATCTTCTTATTGTCAAGCTTTGGATAATCTATAATTTGTAACAAAATTGGGTTAGCATAGAGCTTTCTTGAATTTGACATTAAGCTTTGAATATCCTCTTCAGTTAGTACATTTAGATTTTCTAGATGGGTGTCAGTGTCATCTTCAATTATGACAATGTCTCTCTCTATTCGCATTGACTGATTAGCTACTTAATTTCCTTGGTCATCTTGGAAACTTTTTGCTTGTGGTCATCTTCAAACTCTACTATATCTCTGCCTTCCCTTCTATAGATGGAATAAGAAATCTAAATGTTTCTTTCCATACCCAAATACTATCTTGGTTAACTTTATGAGCTTTATTTTTCAAAATATTATATGCCTTGTCTCTCATCATAAATATCTTTACAAAATCCTTAAGGGCTATAGACACGTGAGTTTTTGCTAATCAAGGATTTCTTGTGCCAATGTTGTCTCTCTTATTTGTTTCTTAGTGGCCAATGCCCACTTCCACTTTGCATCGACTCATTTGTACATATCTTCTTGGAATTCATTTCCTAATTCCAAGGGTGTACATCTAAACTTGATAATCATCATCATGTCAATCATAGCTTCTTCAATCTTATCTTGATCAATATTATTCAAAGAATTATAATGAATATCTTTGAATCCAATTAAAATTTATCATTCTCTTAACATTTCACATGCCTAACCCACATTCATTGAAGGGATTATCTTCACTATTTAAAGTTTCCTAGGTTCCTTAGACTCAATTTTCTCTTCATCTTCCTAGACTCCTCTTTTTCTACAATCAATTATTTCCCTGGCTTCTTTTGGGTTACTTATTGAGGTATTCTAGTCAATTTCTTCTTCTTTGATGGACTTCCTTTTACTTTCTCAATAAGGGGCTTAGATATCATTGACCTAGTGATAATCACCTTTCCTTTTGGTATCTAAGGTGTTACCACCCCTTTCACATCCTTCTTTAGGCTAACCTTTACCTTGGGCTCAATAATAACAACATTATTCTGCTTAGTTTCCTTAGGCTTTGTAATGGTTCAACAAGTCCTTTTCCTTCTCCTTCCCTAACCTCTCTAGATTGTCAAGATCCTTCTCCTTCATGTTTACTATTGTTGAAGTTGATGAAATCCAACTCTGAAGACACCCAAGATCACTTGCATGCAATAACCTATCAAAGGGAAGCCAAGGAGAGAAGAGCGTGGAGCTAGGGAAAAACCCTAAATGGACATGAGAGAGAAATTATGCAAACACAAAAAAATATTTATTTACAATATGCTAGAAGTGATGATGAATTATGAAATACAATGAGGGAGCTCAAATATAAAGAGCTCAAGGAATCTCCTAGAACAAGCTAGAAGATGCTAGGAGATAAGTGTGACAATTAAGCATACATCCACATGAGGTGGAAAGTCCTTGAACATGGTGAGAGGATAAGTATGACTTAGGAGAGAACAAACTCCTGTATTGTCAAAAACTTATAACTAAGTCCTAGACTACAACTAATAAATGAAATGCATTTACCTAAGTAAGCTTAAGTAAATAGAATAAATTATTAATTATTAATTATTTACTCTAACACCCCACCTTAAGTGCAACTTAGGGAAATGCCTTAAGCTCACAAAATTAATAAATGAAAAAATGAGTCTGGACAAAAAGGTCATGTTAGGTACCCATGTACAAATGCGAAGGATGCAACCTCTAAAAATGGGGAAAGAGAGAAAACCACGTGGGAAAAATCCTCCCCCAAAAAGAGGTAAGAACCTAGTGAAGCACTGAAGAAGCCTCCAACTAGGGGAATGTCCCCTAAAATAGGAGCAAAGAGTGATCATGAAGAGCATCACTGAAGCATGAAGAAGTCACAAAACTCTGCCATCAAGAAGAACTACTAATCTAAAGAACCTTCATGGAATAAGGCACGAACCGAGCATGTCTATATGGTAGATGATCCATCTCACCAAAATGCATAGGTAGCTAGCCATTGCAATCACCTCATATATAGGATCAACCACTGAATACATAGTTCACACTATCAAACCATCAAACTAAGGATGCATTAGAACAATAGCATAACCCCCCCTTAATGTAGATGGGGTGAGATGATAGGTAGCTAAGAAGGTGGGCCAAAAATCTCTTGCAGACGAACCAAGAACGATGAGAGAGGAAGAGATACAAACACCTATAAAGACACAATCACAACGATGCTACATGGGGCTAATGTCATGGAAGGGACACTCACTTGACAAAGGGAGAAGGCCTAAAACAGAAAACAACTATCCCCCCTTGTGGTGCTTTATAAAAATAGTGCATGTACAACTGACTCAAAAATAATATTCATGAACCCGAAATGAAAAAGTGACACTTTATCAAAGTGTGTATACAAAAGTTACAAATAATGTCTACAATGATCAAAACAAGGAAAAACTTGACAAAAAAATGTACAACCTAAAACAGAAGAAACGATGCCAGGAAAATGATCCTCAGACCTAAAACCCCCAAGATATCTGTCAGATAGAAAAAACACTAAAAACATGATAGAAAGAGCATGGGCCAAAATCTAAGAAAAAAGACTACATTTTTGAAAAGATGACAAAACTAACTTTCCAAAAATATAATGTTTTCAAAAAATTGACATGGGACACAAAAGATATGCACGCCGGAGTCAAAAATAGAACTTTAGAATTCAATTGAAAAAATGGGCAAAAAAATTGAATCAAAACCTAAAAATACCTACACTAATGTCTCTTTTCTCAGAATCAGCTTTTTGGCACTTCTTTTAGATCAGAAAAATACCTCTATATGCTCAAGTTATGGCCAAAAAATCAAAGGTAGGTCCAAAATGACTCTGGAGAGGTGCAAGGGGATGATATAGGTGATGTCATGTTGATGTTAGCAAATTACTAGATTAAAATTGATGGCCCAACAACTGTCATAGCAAAAAAGGAGGCCACGTGGCAGGTCCATGTGGCAGATTGGCTGACATGGTAGGGGCCACGTGGTAGCCCTACCATGTGTCATGCACTGGACATGTTGACGAGGTAGTAGAAGTGTCCACCAACTGCTAATGGGTAGGTGACTGGGATCGAGTAGAGATTGAGTGGAACCACCAGCTAAGTGTCGGTAGGAGTAGCGAAGACTGGAGGTGTCGTCGGTGGAGAGGTGCAGTTAGGTAGGGATCAAGATTCAGTGGGGATTGGGAGGAGTTCGGGTGGTGCTGCTAGGCATAGCAAGGTGTAGGCAAAGCACAAGTGGCCCCGTGATAGCTACTGGGCAAAGCCGCTGTGGTGCACTCTTCGCAAATATTTTTTAAATTTTTTTTTGCTCTGCATCTGTACAGTCCATACAAAGGGCCCGCAACAAAATTATTTTTGCCTCAAGGAGCCTTGTCTCCAAAATTGAAAAGTTTTATATGAATCCTAACTACAAATGACCTTCCAAATCTAATGACAGTTTTCATTTGGGTCCAAAGTGCTCCAAAAAATCATTGCCTTCCTGATTTGAAAAAAAATGCACAAACAAACTATGGTTTGTGACTCCAAATCATGACTTCAAAAATTCTTCAACTAAACACTAGTAGGAAGGCTCTGATACCATTTTGGAGTTGATGAAGTCCAACTTCAAAGATGTGCAAGATCACCTGCATGCAATAACCTGTCAAAGGGAAGCCAAGGAGAGAAGAGCGTGGAGCTAGGGAAAAACCCTAAATGGACATGAGAGAGAAAATATGCAAACACAAGAAAATATGTATTTACAATATGCTAGAAGTGATGATGAATTATGAAATACAATGAGGGAGCTCAAATATAAAGAGCTCAAGGAATCTCCTAGAACAAGCTAGAAGATGCTAGGAGATAAGTGTGACAACTAAGCATACATCCACATGAGGTGAAAGTCCTCAAACAAGGCGAGAGGATAAGTATGACTTAGGAGAGAACAAACTCATGTATTGTCAACAACTTATAACTATCTCTTAGACTACAACTAATAAATGAAATGCATTTACCTAAGTAAGCTTAAGTAAATAGAATAAATAATTAATAATTAATTATTTACTCTAACAACTATCACCATTGAAACTCTTCTTTTTCCTTTTCTTTTCTTCTTTAGGTGTGCCAGATTGAGTAGAGAGCTCAAAAATTATTATTTCATGCATGCCAAATTGCATGGCACTTGTGTCAATCTCTTAAAGAAAAAGTGTAGTCACTGTTGTAGTTACCTCATCTACATTTGCTTCATAGGGCATTGGCTTTAGCCATGCTACCCTTGGAAAAATTTCTTGTGCGTGAAAAAAATTTGTATCTACAAAAAAAATATACTCTATTGTAGTAATTATCTACCTATATAGATTTGCATATCATCATCCCATTCCTCATCTCCATCTTGAATTCTTCAAAATAGTTGTCCATTATTGCTTCAAAATATTCTCCCATTCTACAAATTAAATCATATATTTTCTCCATTACTGGTTGATTCCTATCCCAAGAAATTGATTCAATATTAGGAAAAGAATTTTGAACATATAAAAATATACAAACTATTAAGGATCCAAACTCACAAGAGGAATTGTTTGCTTTCCTTATTGCTTCTAGATTCTCAGTAAGTTGGTGAAGTTGCAACTCATCAAGATGATAGGTACAATCTTTCTTCACAGTTTTGTAGCCCAAATCCATTGTTGTACATGGTACACTATTCAACCTACTAGATTGATAAAATTTGTGTGTAATCATATGAACAAAAAATTCAACTAATAGGTCCTCAATTCCATCAATTGACATTCCTTGACCATTCCACTTTGCCTTAATCATATTTTCAATTTCATTCTTTGATGTACTTCTTATACATTTTGGTCAATCTAAGGTAGGGTACCCAGTTATGATATGAATGATGGCCTTATTTATCTTGATTGGCCAACCTTCTCACCATACTTTCATGTTGTGAATGCGGCTAAGCACAATTTTTATCCATTTGACCTTAAAAACCTTTGGAAAACCTAAGGCATGGGTAAACATTTTCTTGACAATGATTTTGCATTTATCATTGAATGCTCCATGAACACATCACTTCTCATAAAATGCTCTAATATCAAAATATTCCATTTCTCCAACTTTGCAAAGATAAAAAGATCTTATATGTTGAACAGTCAATAATTTGGTTAGAATTGTTGATAAAGCTTCAATATAATCAACAAGGTTTTCAAGGTTTACTATTTCTTTGTGTAAGGAAACTTGACAATAAAGAATATAACCATTTCCACATAACCCATAATAGATCTGAAATAAACACCGAATTAAAATCCACATGCAAGAGAAAAGACACCATACCAACAAAATTGTGACACAAGATATACCCTAGGAAACCCTCATTGAGGAAAAAAACCCAGCCTCCAAAAGCATCCATCACCATGTATTATTCAGCAAAAATACCATTACAATACAACCACGGAAGCCTTCATGGCCATAGCCACAACCGAGAAAACTATGTAAACAAGAATGAATCCACACATCCCATGCCATGCTTCCAACCTTCAAAAATGCTCCCTTGGCTAACCTGTCAAGCCTTGTCTCACTCGACTATTGCTTTTCTCACTCTTACTCTTTGTCACACCACAACAACTACCCTTGTGGTTGCTTATATAGTAGAAAATCTCACAAAACCACTAAGTGGTATTACATAAATTATGTGCTAAAACCATGCACTACCTAACCCACTGACCCCACATTTAATATTGGGCATTTAATTTTTTTTCCCGATATTAAATAATTACATGAAATATTATCACAATGTTACAATACAACTCATCAATAAATTCTATAGGAATCTTTACATGTTGCACATCCATCTAGGCACAACATTACATAATAAAATAAAATAATAAAATATAACAATATTATGCAATGTGTGCAACACCCATTATCTCAACAATCTCCCACTTGTTGTATACATTGCATAAGGTCAATCTATAGCCACATAAATGAACAAGGGAACAATCCCTCCTAGCAGATCCACCGTCATGGATCAAAATACACTAAGTGCTCCATCCTAGTACTTGCAACAAAATCAAAGTATCCAACATCTCAAACATGAATGATCTCACCTCCTATTATGCCACTACCACTAGACATACATAGAAGCCATCCAAAGAGAAAGCCACCCAACCTGTCGCATTAGAAGATCATAAAATCCTGTACCAACTGAAATTCCAAGCACAAATAACCTGATCCAAAGGTAATCACATGTATTCATAGTTGTCAAAATATCTATAGCTGAAATAGCACCCACAACAAGGGCCAAACCCATCCAACTATCCATACCTCCAAAGGTATAACAACTGAATCTCATATCACTGACATATCCAATCTATAACCTGCAATCACAAGCCTCAAGAGAAATACTTGCCACATATATACTGAGAAGCTTCCACTGCAAAAGATAATGTCAAATCTATAACCAATCCACTCACAACATCTGGAAGAAGTGAATCCATATAGTATCAAGGACATCCACAATACATAAACTGGTATCCTATAAGAACAACTCTTGTAACAAGTCTCCAATAGTCTCCCAAATTCTCCACAACCAACGGAGCAAAGAGATAAAGGAATAACCATGTCATCTCTCACATGACATACATGAGCACAAACTAGTGATCACAATCTCTAACCAATCTCAAATCCAATGTAAGAAAAATGAAACATCCAAGAAGATATCCAAGACCAGAGAAATCATGCAAATCATAACCTGTATCATGTGCTTCTACACACACCTATAGATGTAAACTGTGCAAGTATGATCTCCTCCATAAAATCCCAACAAGAAGCCTCAACAACACCCAAACCATACTATATAACTACTCATGGATGTAAGACTCTCACAAGAAGATCAAGCTCATAAACCATTCCTAAACCAAAGAATATGCCCAATATAAAACCATCTCCCAAACTCAACCAACATAATAACATATGCTCATGGAGATAACCAATGCTAAACCATCTCTTAAATGAACTATCAGAACTAACTCATGTACCATAGCTCAAGGTCCATATCCATGAAAGACTAGCATAAATATAATGCACCTGAGAAAAATAATGGGCTATACCTCCCGTGTGGAAAACTACCAAGTAGACCAAGAGCGGAGAATGAGAATGGTCATAGAGATACCCAAGTCTCCAACCAAGACTCATCTAAGAAAAATCTCCTCTCAAGTTCATATCAAGTGACTACCCCTCAGACTTCCTGCTGAAATCATCAATCATCCCAACAAATACTTCTCTAATCCAAGAGAAATTAGCATCATCACCATCTCTAAGTATCCATGAGCACCTATAACCAATCAATCCATGCCAACTCCAAATTCAACATAGCAATATCATGAAGTATCCAACTTATGATTAGTGTACTTAATACTAAGAAACTAAATCAAGATCAATGTCAAAGTTCCAACCATGGTCTCAGGAACATAAACATGACAACCTGATCTAACCATCTCAACTAAAGAGACAACATGCTCCACATGAACATACTATAACATGTCACAACTCTAAATGTGTATCAAGAGTATACCATGACATAATAATGAAACCATCCTCATACCAAGGATAAAATTCCAAATAAAAGTATAAACCATACCTTTACCAAGAACTCCATAAGTCCTCAAGATGCAACCATCTCCATACACCATGAAGAAAACCATCTCCACATACCATGGAGATAACCAAGTGCACCATGCAAATGTCAAAGATGCTTCTGTAGAAATAGGATCTAAGACAAACCTTCAACATCTACAAAAACTCAATAAATATATCAATGCCAACAACTTCCACTCAACCGTGGTACCAAGTCACCTATGGCATCATAAAATCCATCTCCTACATAAAGATCCAAACCAAACTAGGAACTAATCCTGCACTGTCACCTCATCACTATCACAAGCTCCCACTAAACCATGTATCCAAGCTATCCATGACATCATGATGAAAAAACCATCCTCTAACCATGAGAATCAACCAAGGCATCAAACCATCAAAGAACTCAAAGTGCACATCATGAGCTTCTCAAAAGAAACTAAATAACCATGATCCTCAACCAAGAAGATATACCACCATAACCAAATTAGAAATCCAAGTTAATGAACATCAAGGATGTACCTATAGACACCTAAATTTGATTACACTATTTTAGTAATCCTATTTAGTTATTTAAAAAGGGCATTATTAATTAAATTTCTATTTAATTAATCCTTTCTCATCCCCTAGTTGATTAATTTAATTAATCATCTATAGTCCTAATTGATAAATCAAATAATCTATTATTTATCAATTAAATCCTATTCTTCTATCTAATTCCAAAAATCCCCATTTATTAAATAAATCTATTTGATAAATGAAATCCTCAAATTCAAAAACCCCTAACCTATCTCTAATCCTCCATTTAGCCTAATCCACCCCATCCACCCATACTAACCAAGCTTAGGCACTAACTCACCCACCCTCATTAATGCCATCCACTTGCACATCTCTAACATCTCTAATCTAATCCTAAACCCAAGCCTAATCCACTCCCTAATGTTGTCACATTCCTTAAACAAGTTTAAGACTTTCCTAATCCAAACCAAAGTCTCCCCTCAAAAAGCCCAACCACTAAGTCATGAGTTCTCTTACAAAACATAAAAGACTCCTACAAGCCCACTCATGACTCTTACACCCATCTTCCACACTCTTCCCTCTTCCACACTCATTCCTCTTACATCCCTCTTACATACTCAACCCCACTCATCATGCCTTTAACCAACCCTTTACCCTACCCTCTCACACTCATCCTCGTGACAAGTGTCACCTTCCCATTGGTGCTAAACAAGCACAATCCATGTGCTCTCCTTTGAGTGCATCCTAGCCCTCCTTAAGCCTTCATCCATCCTTGCATCTAAGCCCTCCATCCCTCTACCCCTTAGCCTATAAATTGAATCCCATCCCAAGCCATTTCATCAACAATCTTTGAGCTAAAGTTACCATGCTATTTTGAGAACCAAAGCCATCAATCTTACCCTTATAATGCCAAATTGAGAGCTCACAAAGCTACCAATTTTCCATTACCCATCTCCATTGAAGCAAGCTTTTGAGCATCTTGAGCATACACCCACAACAAAAGGACACATCTACAAAATCAAGAAAGCATGGAGTGTTTTATCTTGTGAGGTTTGCACTTCTTGTTTGCTTTCTTTGTCTAAGCATATATGTGAATTTAGTTTTTGGTTTGTGAATGTTTACTTTATTTGTTAATGTTCTTTGCATACTAAATTCTTGTTCTAAAGTACCTGTATAACCAATCATGTCATGCCAAAATCCATGACACCATGAGCACATCCATGAACTGAGCATCTAACAACCTGTCAATATAAAAGAGTCAACCACAATCCTCGACCATGACTGTACCTAGTAACAACATCTCATCCCTTCTACAAGAAGAATAAAATCAGAAAATCATGTGACTTAGGGCATATACAACCCAAATCCAAGCCACCAATCTGAATATGCATCAATAATGAAAGATCAATGTGCAAAGACAACCCATAATCAAGCTATAAATGCAACTAGTAAGTATAGACCGCTTACAACACTACACAACTTATAGATCCAACAAGCCATCATACATATCCAAACCAAACAATCATAACCATATCATCATGAGATCAATCTAAAATATGAATTGAGTATACAATGACGTCAGAACTTAAATCTCCAATGCCATAAACTCACAATGTTACCATAGTCAAAACATACCTACAAACTATTCAGATTAATATATCACCAAATAAACCATGCCAAACCTACACCAAATCTAAACCAATGTGTAGAGCTCTCCAAGAGCTTTCTATTGACTACTCGAAGTCCAAAATTTGACTCTGTATGCCCAAGTTATGCCCTAATCTGTGCTCAAAATAAAAAATCTTACTTTAGGGCTCTTAAAACCTAAAAAAATATCCAAATCATAGAACCAAACCTACACCATGTTGTAGTGCTCTAAATTAGCTTTCCAACGCCTATAAGAACTCTAAAATTTGATATTCTGAGAGAAAGTTGTGGCCATTTTACTAAGATAGTCTTTTTACCATTTTCAGTGCAATTTTTCATTTTTTACTTTTTTTTTGTGACAAAAATTCCGATAGGATTAAATTTGATGGTCGTCATGGGCTAAAATCAAAAAACTCTTTCATTTCCTCTGGACATGGCCAAATTAGGGCATATTGTATATCAAAATTTATGGAAGCTACCCCCTAAAACCCTCATTTTAAATGAAACATCCGAAGAAACTTTTTTACCCAACAATTTTACATGCCCAAATCTTTTAACATCCCATCATAATAGCAAACCCAAAACCCTCAGATCTGCAATAAATCATTCATATATCTTTCCCTTTCTTTTATCCTCTCATGTATTCCCATGGATTCAATCTAGGATTACAAACAATAAAACCATAGCTTTGATACCACTTGTAAGGAAACTTGACAATAAAGAATATAACCGTTTCCACATAACCCATAATAGATCTGAAATAAACATGGAATTAAAATCCACATGCAAGAGAATAAACAACATACCCACAAAATTGTGACACAAGATATACCCTAGGAAACCCTCATTGAGGGAAAAAACATAGCCTCCAAAAGCATCCATCACCATGTATTATTCAGCAAAAACACCATTGTAATACAACCATGGAAACCTTCATGGCCATAGCCACAACTGAGAAAAGTATGTGAACGAGCATGAATCCACACATCCCATGCCATGCTTCCAACCTTCACAAATGCTCCCTTGGCTAACCTGTCAAGCCTTGTCTCGCTTGACTCTTGCCTTTCTCACTCTTACTCTTTTTCACACCACAACAACTACCCTTGTGGTTGCTTATATAGTAGCGAGTCCCACAAAATCACTAAGCGGTATTACATAAACCATGTGCTAAAACCATGTGCTACCTAACCCACTGATCCCACATTTAATATTAGAAATTTAATTTTTTTCCCCAATATTGAATAATTACATAAAATATTATCACAATGTTACAATACAACTCATCAAAAATATTCTATGAGAATCTTTACATGTTGCACATCCATCTAGGCACAACATTACATAAGAAAATATAACAATATTATGCAATGTGTGCAACACCCATTATCTCAACACTTTGAAATTAGGTGGAGGACTTTGGTCATTTCTTTCAAATCAGGCACCACTATCCTTCAACATTTCACTTCTAGATGTCATTGGAAATTAGGTTTTTTTCATACCAACTTTTTCTTACAATATATCCATTGAGTAAACAAGTTGACACTAAGAGTAATACTTACTTTGCAAATTCACTGGTATTTTGTTATGATTCTCTCACACTCATGGCTAGAATCACTTTGATCAGATTGAAATATCTCGTGATCTCTTTGATTGCATGGTGAATAAGAATAAATGTCCAAATTTGATAAATACCTTCAAATTTTGTTTTAGGCCTACAATTAATGCCTTCATACTTGGTTGGTGCATGACAACTAGCTCAATCTCCACACTTTCCCAATCAAGGTTACCTCACTCATCCAATAATAATTCATTTAGTCATTATATCAACTCCCTTTATCACCTAGTCTATACAAAAAGGATTGGTCAATATAGATTGTACCACTGATGGTCGATAGTCTATGATTTTATTTTTCTTTCTATTCTTAATGTATATTTACTTACATAGGTATGAACCTTTAGTACTTCTATGCTAGGAACTGATGTAAAATATAACATTGAATATATAGTTCCTACATACCTTCTTTCTTTAGTGAGATGTGGGGTGATCACCTAATCCATTGGATTGGGTAATCATAGCTTAGTCCACTTCACTACTTCTAGCTCTCACTATCTCTGTCCATGTCTTCGTTCTTTCAAGTTTTTCATTTCTATTACTTGGTGCTGGTGCCAGTGCTCCATTTTTTGTAGTTTCTATTGATATGTCCAACTTTAAGGCAAATGAAACATACTATCTCTCCATTTAGCCACTTCTTGTAATTTCCCCTCGAAATATTTTTTTGACGCAATTCTCTGGAATGTGTCCATATTCTCTACAATATTGAGAACTATGCCATGCATTGTAATCCAATTATAAGAATTGCCTTTTCTTGATGCATGAATTTTCTTCTTAGATGTCCACTTAGGCTTTATCTTGAAATTACACTCATAAGCTCTATGTCCATACTTTTGACAATTGCAACAATGACCTTGGAATTTAGATACACACTTGGTTGAGTCATTGTTCTTTGATCTACATTCATGTGATTAATGTCTTGATTTCTTGCAATTGAAATAATTACAATGAATTTAGGTTTAGAAGTTTTCATATTGTTTTTTCTCCTATAAATGTATATTGTGTGTCCAAGTTTACCACATTGATGACATGAAGGTTTAGCTTTATATTTGGCATTCCTCTATTCTCCACTCTTGGATGATTCTTCTTCTTTAGTAGATGAAAAGTGCTTATTGAATCCAAGTTCAGATGTGTCTTTTTTGGTAGGTGACCTCAATAGTTCTTCAAAGTGTTTTACAATATAGAGCCTACCCCTAGTTTAATTTTCATATTATCTTGTCAAATTATTTTAGGCTAGCTTTATGGTTATGTTTGATGATTAGTGTTATTTGATCACCCAATTTTTTGGATATTATTTCATACTCAGTTGATTTATGTGATGAGTTACTTAGTACTCATTTATTCATGTGTACATGATTATTATTTCAATGATGATGCTTGTATACAGTAATTTCAATTATTTCATGATGATAGTTAGATGGATGATTTATATATAGTTTTTATGGAAACTCACCCCATACTCACATATGTATGGTGTACATGTATTTACTTTATGTATGATGTTTTTGATGTAATTGATGGAGGAAGTCATAGTCACCTACTAGTTGGGATCTACATGATGCACCATTCCCCATCATTTTCTATTTAGTTTAGATTATGTGTATGTAAATGCTTGGATTTTATGTAGATTGCAGGTACTAGGCATTGGCTTCCCTAAAAATCTAGGATGAGCATGCCCTATCATAGTATCTCTATGGTAGAATATGGGAGATAATTCTTGAGTCCAAATCCTAACCTTAATTGTCCTAAAAAGTAGGACAACTATCTAAGTTTAACCGTTCCAAATTCATCAAGTGACGTGAATTCATGATTTTGACCCTTGAGTTTGATCTAGTACATTGTTGGTACCAACCATTACACCAAAACCCTAAGGTTCTAGTGAAGGCCTCCCACCAGGATCATGACATCCCACCATGCTTCGTAGTTAAAACTCTGGGCTAGATGTACACCCATACGGGGGGCCCTCCCTTGGCCATATGAGTCTTGAATGAACATAACAATGCTTATGTTGCCACCCACTCTGATACTCAAACCTGGGTAGAGGTTTTGATACCACATAGTATGAACCATTGCACCAAAACCCCAAGCTGCTAGTGAAGGTCACCCACCAAGATCATAACATTTGTTCTTTATAATTAGTTTTCTCATTTAGTTTTGTAGATCTATGGTGATTTTTATGATAATTAAATCAAATTAAAAGAGGATTAAATAGTTTAACTTGATGATTTTTTTATAAAGAAAATTTAATATTTAATTGATTGAGAAATTAATTAAATACAAGAATTAAATTTAAAGATTTAATTAAAGTTTTAATTGTGGCATAATAATATTTATTTAATTTAATAATAATTTATTTAGGAGTTTCATTTTTATAATAAACTCTAACTATTTTTTTTAATTGTTAAGAGGCCAAAGCCAAGGATAATTATTATTATTTTTTGTGATTAATTATTTTGATTATTAGTTAGGCTTGAGTAGATTCGAACTAGAGACCTCTCCATTAAGAGGCTCACAATTTACCATAGTGTTGTAGGCTCTTGACTATAATAAACTCTAACTATTATTATTTATTAAATTAATAAATATTTTATTAAAGACGTCTTGTGATTTAATAAAAGAGAGAGAATTAATTTAATAACATTTATTTTAATTAAAATATAAAAAGGTTACACATGAAATTAAAATAAAATAATTTTTTAAAGAAAAACCTTTTGCATGATTGGAAAAGTGAAACCCTAAAGGGAGAAAGTTCTTTATTAAGAAATTAGAGCTCATTTCTCCACACATAGGTTTGGTGGAGCCAATTTCTAAGAAAGAGGGTTTTCAAAAGGAAGGGAATGTTCTTGCAAGCTTAAAGCATTTGATCGGTTAGTATCAGATCAAGGTAGGATCCTATTGAGCTTTCCATAGTAATTTCCTCTTTAAAATCTTTATGTTCTCCATGTGTGAATGGATTTTTTTTCAAGAATTTATTTGGGTTGAAACCCTCATGTTGAAATTTACTATTCTTCATTTCTTGAAAACATTTGTGAATGAATTTAATTTTTGAAACTCTTGTTTGATTGTTTGGATTTAGATGGGGTTTGAAAAGGAATATTAGAAATTAAGTCTTACAATTTGATAGATTTGATATTCGTTTTCCGTTTAGATTTATGCTAAAAAGGTTGCATACACACACACACTAACACATATATATACATATGTATATATATATACACATATGTATATACATATGTATATATATATACACATATGTATATACATATGTATATATATATACACATATGTATATATATATACATACATACATATATATATATACATATATATATATATATACATATCTATATATATATATATATACATATATATATATATACATATATATATATATATACATATGTATATATATATATATTTGTGTGTGTATATATATACATATGTATGTATGTACATACGTATGTATGTATGTATGTATGTATATATATATTACCATAGGAAATAATTATTGTGATAATGTTTAATAGATTTTATATTCTATAAATCAAGAAATTTCTCTTTTGTATGGGGGAAGGCTGTTTTTTTTTTTCAAATATAATTTTTTTTAATTAAATCATATGTTTTAAAGAGGGAGATTGGGGCAATGACCTCCCCACCCCCACTCCTGGGATGCTCTACAGCCTGATTGTCAACAAAAGTCATATTTGTTGCTATAGCCGAGGCTGCCTAAGGAGCCAGAGCTACGGTGGTAGCAAGCTCGATGAGCTATAAACATGTGATGTTAGAGGTTTTGTTTTAAATTTATTTATTATATTATTATTAATTAGATTTTCAATATATTTTTTTATGGATAATTTAATTAATTAAATTAAATGATATTAGTAATATTAAATAGTTAGTATTATATTATTATTATTATTATATAGTAATTGTTATTATTAATAGTTAAAAATTATTATTTTAATAATTAATTATAATTATTTAATTTTAATAATATTTATTTAAAACATATTTAGTTAATGAATTACAAGATTTGAAAATTGATTTTTAGTTTAAATCAACAATGTATAATTGAGTTATTTTAAATCAAATATTGATTTAATTAAATGATCATTTATATATAAAGGAGAAATTTGTAAACATATGTAAATGGATGTTTAGGTATATTACTTTTTAAATGAAATAGGAAAGCTTGAACCCTATTATTTAATCAAAATCTTATATTTTAAAAATCAAACAAATTTGTGAAACTACACTTGCTATGATCTACATTTTACTTTGTATTGGGTTTAGGGTTGACTTAGAGTTTTGACCAATTTTGGTTGTCCACCAAAGGCCTAGAGTTTTATGTTTAGTGATATAATGTGATGTCATGGTTTTGTAATGTGATCTTTGAGTTATGGATCAATTATTATAAGGTGATTTTATTGGTCAAATTTATGAGTTTTGATTGATCAATTATCTTTTGGTGCTTTCTAGTTGCTTGTTTGAAAATTGATGTGTGTTATTATGATCTCATGAGACCTTCTGCAATTTCAAGCTTATCATAGGTTGTCATTATGTTTGTTGGACAATGGCTTACAATAGAGGCTAGATCCCTAAAGAGGTTGCCTATGTAACCTATTTTAGTTTATTTTAAAAAGTGATAACATTTCATTAAATGGGTATTAAAATGAATTAAAAAAATTTAGTGGTTCTTGCTCACCCATGTGTTAAGTGCTAGTATAGGCTAGGACAGGAGTAGAGAGGATGTTTGGTTGTGACCTTGCCTTATTACTATGCCTTTTCCATATAAAAGGATCGTGATGTCACATAGATTCACTAGGGCACTAGAGTATAGAGAGGCTACCAAGGTAACCTTAGAGTTGACTCATGTGATGCCACTTGCCCACTTACATAGTAGATTTCCTACATGTGTTTGTTGCCTTTGGATTTAGATGTGATTTGTGTCTTGGTACCTTTGAGATAGATTGCTATTAGGTTTTCCTTGACCTAGATGTTGGTTTGACATTTGGGATTGATATCCATATAGGACTTAAGACTATCTCCTCAACATGATGGAAGTAGTCCATTTGGGTTCCACGAGGTTGGGTGATAATTTTTCTAATACCATTAAGATCTGATAAGTGGATGTCGTTGTTGGATGTGCTTGATCAATTATTCCTTTCATTCTAATCTTGTGTTTCTAATGTATGATTTATAGGGTTGTATTGTATCTGGTTTTCAAAGAACTTATGAGATGGCATATTTTATTGATGATTTATATTCTTTGAGCTTTACATACCATGTGACTTGTACATTGGATGATTATGCACTTTGATTTTTCCAAGTAGAATCTTATGCAATTGTATATTATTTAATTGAAATTGTACTTGTAATAATTCTTTGATGTGGAATTGTTGTGTATTGGATTTAGTATTAATAAAACTTATATATATATATATATATATATATATATATATATATATATATATATATATATATATATATATATATATATATATATATATATATATATATATATATTTGTGTGTGTGCGTGATTCAACATCATCGGACCTTTAAGAGATGTAATCGGTTTGTGATGGTTTTATGTATGTGAATTATTTCTTCCACTATATTATTTCTTGTTGTTGCTATCTTTAAAAAAAAATGTTTGGAGAACTTAGTGAAACTTTAGGTTAATTTCTTTTGGGTTCCTTGGTAGAGTGTTACATCTGGTATTAGAGCCCGAGTTTCTACATTGGGAGCTCTAGGTATATTGGAATGCCACTAAATGACAACTAGTTAACTAAAAACAAAACTTAAACTACTATATGTATCTATTACAAACTTGAAAACTTGAATTTCAAACCAAAATATACTTAAACCTAGAAATAGGAAAAATTGAAATAGATCTTATATTGTATTAAAAACATGTTTCTTATGTTTATGTTATATATTAATATGTTCTTGTTGATATTATAACATCTCATGGTTCTTGGATATTATTGTATGATGGTATCTGGGATGAGATCATTAGTGAGAGGCCTTAGTCTAGGATATGTTAGAGGCTATGGGTGAGTTAGGGATATTAGTGTACATGAGTCTAGCCATGAGAGTCTTGTATAGGAGGAGAATAAAGAGGAACACCATGGAGAGCATTAGGTTGATTTAGAGGAGGTTGACCAGAGGTAGATGATGAGGGCCATTATGGAGTGCCTACCTCCTCATTGGGGTATAGATCTCAAGGAGTTACATCATGTAGGGAATGAGTAGAGGCATAGATACATGAGTACATAGAGAGACCTTGATGGTGACACACAAAATTTAGTTAAGGCCACTCAGATGAAGGACCTGCAAAGGCCCAAGATCAAACCTTTCACTAGGATTAGTTTAGGATATGTGGTAGAGTAGTGGTTAATTTCTCTAGATAGATTTTTTTCTATACATTACTTTGACTCTAATTTCAAAGTGAGGTTTTCCATCACCCACCTGGAACTCTTTGGGACTACATGGTGGAACATTAAGGAGAAAAATTTGTGTGTAAACATGAACACTATCACATGGGAGTTATTTCTCAAAAACTTCCATGAGCATTTCCTAGCAGAGGAATGACATCAATGGGTATGTATAGGATCATGGTGTGCCAAAAAGTGGTGATGTGAAAAAAATAGAGTTTGAATAGGTCTAAAAGCACTTCAAAATCCACTCTAACTTTTTTCCACCTATCCAGGTACCAAATCTAGAAGGAAAGGCTGAGCCTTATCGAATATCCGATCTAATATCAGATATCTGATGATCATATAACATTATTATTATTATATTATAATAATATAAAATATTATATTATAATAGTATAATATATTATTTAATATTATATAATATAATATTATTATTATTATTATTATTATACTATAATATAATAATAATATTATTATTATATTATAATCGTATAATATCCTATATTATAATGTATTATATTATAATAATATAATATAATATTTAATATTATAATATATAATAATGTAATATAATATATATATAATATAATATAAGAATTAAAAAGTATAATATATTATAAACTATAATAATATAATATAATATAATACATTATAATAATATAATATAATAATAATATTATATTATAATAATATAATAATATAATATAATATTTTATATTATAATATATATTAATGTATTATAATATATATAAAATATAATATAAAAATATATAAAATATAATATAATATATGTTATTTTAAAGCTATATGTTATATGTTATATCTTATATATAAAATATAAGATATGCGGGGGATTAGATATCCAATATAATATCGGATATCCGATATCATATCAGATATCTGATATTTGTAACATTACATACTAAAAAAGACCAAACCCGTGGGCCCTTATTTCTCGCATTTTGGGGGCCAGTATTAGGATGCAATCAAATATCGGATATAAGATCGGATATCGGATATTAAGGTATGTTTTTTTGTTTTTTAAACTAATTTTTAATCTAAATTCGATAGATTTTAGCATGATTTTGTTTGTTTTAGTTGAATCTAGGGTTTTTTTGAAAAAAAGTTTAAAATTAAGGTTTTTTAAAAATATATATTACATTTTGCAATTCAATACGAATGGCTGATTAGAATGATGGCATTGAGGCAGAGAATAATATTCCTTGTAACCCCCCACCAAACGATCCAATACCCCCACAAAACCATCCACCAAATGATCCTCTACCCCCTCAAAACCCTCCTTGAATTGAGGATTTGACAAATAAAAATCTCACCGAGTTCAGAGGTTTACATAGAATATATAATAATGTACCCAAATTGGCTCCAATGTTATCCACATTAAACACCATAGTGGATAACATTGAAACCCTTACAAACCAAAAAAATGCCACTCTTCATTGGCATGATCAAATCCATGAGATGTTTGATGATGGTTTGTCTTATGATGAGGTTGCGGCTCTCAACATAAGCAAAGACAATTTGGCCAGCCTTTTTGCGAACTCGAAAACAGGTTTACCAGTTGACCCAAAAAAATCCAAACTATCGATTAAATGGTGCACAAATGATGCCACACATGCAAACTTTTGGGATCGTTGGTGGATGGTCTTTGATATCCCTCCACATGGAAATTTAGACATACCATTTTATTTCCTTAGAAAATTATATGCTGAATTTGTGTTGAAACTTAAAGTGAACTATTGGAGCATAAAGCCCAATATGGTCTTAGGACTAGGACCTCCTCAGGATAGACCCTCTTCCCAGTAGAAGAAAGCTGGCACTTTTGTCCCCCCCACTAATATCTCCACTCCTCCTCGAGTGCAGCATCCAGATATTATGATAGAGGCTAGCTCTTAGACCATCAGAGCCATTCATAGGCTGAGTAGCCTAATGATATCTCAAGCTAGGTCAATCCTACCTCCTCGTGTTGATGATGTTGGTGCCATTTTATCATTGGCTAGCTCATCACATGTTTGTGTGCCTCACACTTGCATTATGTGCAAGAATATTTTCCTAGGTCCCATAGGTGATCTTCTTGAGTACTATTTTGTATTAGACGAGGATACACCTGACACACACGTAGAGGCTATAGACCCTAATGTGAGAGAGGAGGGGAATGTAGAGGCATGGACTCCTTCGGTGTCGGTACATGTATATATTTTTTTGTTATGACATATGTGATTTAAAGTTAATTTTTATAATAGAGTAATTTTAATTTTTAAGCCATATTGACTTTTATATGTATGTGATCTTCATTCATGTTTAGTTGATGACCGAGGAGGAGCTCAGATGGATTGATGATGCCATGCTCTCGGCCATTTTATTTGGCCTTGAGACATCTATGGTACATTATGTTGTGTTCGCATTTTTTTTCTATTTGATATTGTAGCATATATGGTTGCTAATCTTTCTTTTATCCTGCAGGCAACACCTGTCCCAGAGGGACAAAGTGTGGGGGGTGAGCCAACACACATTGACAAAGAAAATGTAATCAGGCACTTTCTATTTGATTAAATATTGATGCATTCTTGTAAAAATTTTTTGGTAATCCCATTTGATTACATTCTTTATTTTATATAAGGCATCGCTACTGGTGATGAGCCTGTACAGATTTCACATCGTAGACCATTAGGGATTTCCATTCGCACTGAGAGCCCCATTGTATGTATAAGTATCATTTATTTTTTATTATCCTTATCTTCATAAATAAATTTAAAACTGATTTTTGTGATATTAACAACTACTATTTTGTATCTCATAGGAGACTACTAGTGCACATGAGGTCCGACGGGAGAATTATGTAGATTTGATGACGCGACCACTCACTCCTGAGGAGGAGCCTACAATAGTAAGTTGTAGTTTGAATTCATGATTAAATATGTTATAAATTTAGCATGCTATGAATTATAATTTTATAGTTTAAATTGTAGATTCATCTGAGAAAGGTATTTGAACATATACAACCCACAATCAGAGAGGTACTAGCATTGCCGAGGGCATAGAAGAGGACTTATGATCGGTGCAAGAGGTCAACAAGAGGGGTATTTATTATGAAAATTTGATATTATTAATATCCATTACAAAAAATATCATTATTCATTTTAGTAATTCAATGTTAGATACGTAGAATCATATAAATTTAGTAGTCTAACTTTGGGGTTTCCTTTTTTGTTTATGTAGGATGCATCCAATCCACCTAGTGCAGTGAAGAGGTTGCATTTTGATCATCCACCAGCACCCTAGGATAGTATAGTTGTCGTAGGATGCATCATGAGACATTTTGAGATGGCATATGCCACATTGTATATAGAAACATTGATATTATATAGATTTTGATGGCATGATCAGCCACATTTTGTATATGGATCTATGTATTTTGATATATATTTGAGTACTTTTTCTATGGATACATGATCTTTGATATATATTTGTGTAAAATTTTGTCTATGGATACATGTATTTTGATACATATTTTTGTCATTTATGTGCACAATGATATACATATTAATTTAGTATCTAGTATTGTTCAATTTATCGTGGATCATGTGTATTGTTCATGTTTATGGAATATGATTAATTTTGATTATGTTTGTTATATTTGATTCAAATGCAATAATTTTTTAATAAAATTTTAACAACCTTTATTATAAAATTTGGATGCAATGTATAATTTGAAGTGCTATCATGACATAAACACACTTGTTAATCTCCTACACAAGGTTTAGATAACCCCAAATCTGATTTTAAACTCCACCTTCAACCTTGAAACTAAATCTTGGCTTCAAATCTAATCTCAACATAGTTAAGGACTCCACTCCTCAACCATGGATTCTATCCCCAACCACCAAGTCATTCATAGATTCATAATCTTTGATAACTAGCACTTCACTTTGTTACTATCCTCATACTACAACTTTTCAATTTCAACATAACTTCAAAATATCTCAACTTAAGAGACTTGATTGTATAGTTCATCGATAGACCTCATGAGCTCTGAGTTATTTTAGGCCTCAGCATCACCATCATGTAGCATTCAATGGTTCATTGATAGCCCTCATGAGCTTTGAGTTATGACCCTCAAAATATCAACCTCAAAATGCACTTAGAGCACAATAGAGACCCCTCGGTATGGGGTGGCCATGGATGATGGATGGTATTTGTGGCCAAAAAAAGGGTGTCACTAAGGTTCACCCACCCACCCAAAGCTAATGGCACTGACAATTCAATGCCAAGATCAGCGGTTTCAAAGTTACACTATGGTGCACCTATGAACAGAGGCACACTACGAGTTTTGGCATCGAGCAAGATCGTTGTGCCGAATCCAAATGAAATGTGATCTCTCAAAAATGAGATAGATTATTTTAGGTCTCAGCATCACCATCCTATAGTATTTGATAGTTCATCAATAGCCCTTACGAGGTTCGAGTTATGACCATCGAAAGATCGACCTCAAAATGCACTTAGAGCACCTTGGAGACTCCTCAGTATAGGGTGGCTGCAAATGATAGATGGTCTTTGTGACTAAAACAAGGGTGTCACTAAGGTTTACCTACCCAAATAGAGCTAATGGTACTAACAATTCGATGCCAAGATCAACAGTTTCAATGTTATGTAGTGGTGCACCTATGAACTGAGGCACATTATGAGTTTTGGAATCGAGCAAGATCACTGTTCCAAATCCAAATAGAATGTTATCTCTCAAAAATGAGATAGATTATTTTAGATATTAGCATCACCATTCTGTAGCATTTGATAGTTCATCAATAGCCCTCACAAGGTCCAAGTTATGACTATCGAAAGATCAACCTCAAAATGCACTTAGAGCACCTTGGAGACTCCTCGATATGGGGTGGCCGCAAATGATGGATTGTCTTCATGGCCAAAACAAGGGTGTCACTAAGGTTCACCTACCCACCCAGAGCTAATGGCACTGAAAATTTGATGTTAAGATCAATAGTTTCAAAGTTACACTATGGTGCACCTATGAATTGAGGCACACTACGAGTTTTGGCATCGAGCGAGATCGTTGTGCTGAATCCAAATGGAATGTGATATCTCAAAAATGAGATATGTTATTTTAGGCCTCAGTATCACCATCCTATAGCATTTTACAGTTCATCGATAGCCCTCATGAGCTTTGAGTTATGACCCTCGAAAGATTGACCTCGAAATGCACTTAGAGCACCTTGGAGACTCCTCGATACGGGGTGGCTACAAGTGATGGATGGTCTTTGTGGCTAGAACAAGGGTGTGACTAGGGTTCACCCACCCATCCAAAGCTAATGGTGCTAATGATTCGATGCCAAGATAAGCAGTTTTAAAGTTACATTGTGGTGCACCTATGAACTGAGGCACACTGCGAGTTTTGGCATCGAGCGAGATCGCTGTGCCAAATCCAAATAGAATGTGATATCTTGAAAATGAGATAGGTTATTTTAGACCTTAGTATCACTGTCCTATAGCATTTGACAATTCATCGATAGCCCTCACGAGCTTTGAGTTATGACCCTTAGAAGATCAACCTCGAAATGCACTTAGAGCACCTTGGAGACTCCTCGGTACGGGGTGGCCGCAAATGATGGATGGTCTCTGTGGCCAAAACAAAGGTGTGACTAAGGTTCACCCATCCATCTAAAGCTAATGGTGCTGATGATTTGATGCCAAGATCAGTGGTTTCAAAGTTACGCTATGGTGCACCTATGAACTAAGGCACACTACGAGTTTTGGCACCGAGCGAGATCATTGTGCTGAATTCAAATGGAATGTGATATCTCAAAAGTGAGATAGATTGTTTTATGCCTTAGTATCATTATCGTATAGCATTTGATAGTTCATCAATAGCCCTCATGAGCTTCGAGTTATGACCCTTGAAAGATTAACCTCGAAATGCACTTAAAGCACCTTAGAGACTCCTTAGTATGGGGTGGCCACAAATGATGGATGGTCTCCATGGCTAGAACAAGGGTGTGGCTAGGGTTCACCCATCCATCTGGAACTAATGGTACTGATGATTTGATGCCTAGATCAGCGGTTTCAAAGTTACGTTGTGGTGCACCTATGAACTAAGGCACACTGCGAGTTTTCGCATCGAGCAAGATCGCTATGCCAAATCCAAATGAAATGTGATATCTCAAAAAAGAGATAGGTTATTTTAGGCCTTAGTATCAGTGTCTTGTAGCATTTGACAGTTCATTGATAGCCCTCATGAGATTCGAGTTATGACCCTTAGAAGATCGACCTCGAAATGCACTTAGAGCACCTTGGAGATTCCTTGGTACGGGGTGGCTGCAAATGATGGATGCTCTCTGTGTTCAAAACAAGGTTGTGACTAAGTTCACCCACCCATCCAGAGCTAATGGTGCTGACGATTCGATGCCAAGATCAGTGGTTTCAAAGTTACGATGTCATGCACCTATGAACTGAGGCACACTACAAGTTTTGGCATCGAGCAAGATCATTGTGCCAAATACAAATAGAATGAAAATGAGATAGGTTATTTTAAGACTCAACATCACCATCCTGTAGCATTTTATAGTTTATCGATAGCCCTCATGAGCTTCGAGTTATGACCCTCAGAATATCGACCTCAAAATGCACTTAGAGAACCTTGGGGACTCCTCGGTATAGGGTGGCCACGAATGATAGAGGGTCTCTGTGGCTAGAACGAGGGTGTCACTAGGGTTCAACCACCCACTTGGAGCTAATGGCACTGATGATTAAAATAGTTCTAGCTATTAGGAGTTAGATTTTGAAAAGTTGTCAAGAAAATTGCAAAAGTTGCTAAGCAACTTTTTGCAATTTTTGCCCTAAGACAAGTTTTATTGCAAATTTGATTGCAAATAGACTCTACAAACTCCTAGGGACCCTAATAATGTTATAAACATCTAGACTTACCTATAAAACATGGAATTTACTAAAAATCCACTTTACTGGACCAATTGATGGCCAAGGCTTATAGTTGCACCATGGGGTCTTGTGTCCATTACAAATGTGGATGGTCATAGAGAGATCATTAGATCTATCCCTAGACCTTATTACATCAAGAAAAGAAAAATGATTATGTGCTTTGCACTAGTGTTCCTTGTATTTCATAAAATTTAAACTATGGAGTTTCCTTCCAAAATGCTCATGTAGCCGTTACATTCAAGATTTGAATTTTCTAAAGCAATGAGTTAAATTTTAAGTGACTTATTGAATGTTTCAACTTATGAAATGACTTGAGATTAGTATGAGACCTTATTAGGACCTATCTAATGACTCACTTACCCTATGCAAACCTAGACATTACTAAAGTTCAAATCTCATGGTCCTTTACAACTTTTCAATATGAAAGTCTCTCAAAACATTATACAATATTATGACTCTTAATGCTTTCAAATGCCATGATTGGTTGCAAAACAAAAGAAATCAAGTATTCTAATTGTTCATCTATACTTTCTAGATTTTTCTTATTTGATTAGTTTGATAAAAAATAGTTTTAATAATCATAATGTCAACTTTATGTCAAATAAGGAAAAAACCAAATTTGTAATAAAATATATGCAAGCAATTATCTTTCATATAGTTATAAATGCTCTTAAAATTGTCCTTATAGCTTGTATCACATGAAAATATGATTTGCAAGAACTTGTTCAATATTTTCCTCTTATAATTCCTTACAAAGAACCTACCAAAATACAAATTAGAATGTGCAACTAATTTAACCTATCTTTTTCATTATTGCAAAAACCATATACAAAAAAAGTTCACTTTTTACATCATAAATCTTAGGAATTCTCCCCAATACCACCCCCTCCCCCCCCCCCCAACTCTTCATGATGTACCTACATTCCAATATCATAAAAAAAATAGTAACTTATTGTATTAAACAAGATAATCACCAGTTCATTGAATCGTTATGAGAAAAATAACATAAGTAAATATACCTAGTCGAGTGTTTCAATAGGATCCTCTCTCTATTTTAGGGTCTCCAACAGGGCTTCATGATCAACATTAGCAATAGTAAAAAGTTCTTTTACTTTTGGTCTTCCTTGATGCTTTAACAACTTTACATTTGTTGCTATAATAAGATGCAAATATATGCTTCTGATAGTCTTGGAATGTAGGAATATCGTTCCTTCTAAGCATTTATGTCTATAGCCATGGTCCAGTGACAACCACTGAACCAGTAGGATATGTGAATCCATCATCATTTATGATTGGTTTTGCAAGTTTTTGTTTACCTCTTACACAACGTGCTAACCAATAATCAGATTTATCATCATTCCCTTGTGGTGCAAACAATGCAAAGACATGTCCTAGCTGAAGTAGATCTGATAGATGGTTATGCTCAAGTGAACTTTCCATGTCATCATTTTTGATAGAGGGTATGATAAACAATGGAGAAAGATAATGTGGAGCTCATGTTTCCACCCACTCACTTGACTCACAGTAATTCCAATCACACTGAAAACAACTAGGACAAAAGCAAGCTAGTTGTCATGTCCAAATGGTCCATGTACTAGAATCAAAGCTCCGGAATGAATGTATTTTTGATGAGTCTCTCATTGTAGCACAATCTAATCTATCAGCTATGGACTCTTCCTCAACCAACCAAAAGAACCTACATACCACTGAATCAAGAACCCCCCCCTATGATAATGCTAAACTACACCAATCACCAATGCTACGAGCATCAAGAAGCTCTACTACTGAAATCTTCAGTTGCTCCTTGACTAGAGCTCTCTTCACACATGCCCCCGCTCCATCATGTTTCCCTTTTCCATGGCCAGACTCAAAAAACTCCAACTATGAGGCACCCCTCTCTCTATGTGCATCCTACACAATCAATAAAACATGCGAGCATTCTTGAATTGACCTATACAGTTATTTGACCAAATGATATGTCTATCCATAGCAATTGCATGCTCATGTAAGAAATCAAAATAATTCTTGAAACAATGTTGCACAAACTCATGAGAGTGAGATCCATCATCACTCATGTAAAAATGATACTCTCTAATAATCTTTTGATTATCTTCCACACTATTAGGGGCATGTCTATATGTTATGTGAACAAAAATAGCAATTTTAATAGAGTTGTAATACTAAGATTGTGTCTCATTTTGAGGTTGCAATGTGTAGTTCTCAGCAAAATTAACAACTAATATAATAGTGCCAATGGGAAAAGTCTCCTTGCACATTCTAAATTGTTCATCCAACCAGTGAGACCTATGACTATGTCTTGCATACTTGTAAAAAAGATTTGCCTTGAAATCTGAAATAAAACTAGCCACACTATTATCTTTTCCAACCAATTCACATCTAGAGCTCTCAAGTTCACTCTTCAATGTGTATTTCACCATTTCATATACCCTTTTTTCACTATTGTCTTTCCAAGATATTATTTGTACCCCTCATGGAAACATGTGTCAAACTTGGATAAGCCACCACATTCTGAACACTTCTCATTTAAGCAAGCATTTCTATAAAAGAAACAACCATCAACTCTATGACATAAAAGTTGATCTAGCAAGTCTCTTGATGATTTTGGAAGCTCACTAGCACCACAATCCTCCAACTTTTCTTTACTATGCAAAGTAGAACAATTGGAGCGTAATAGTTCATAGTGCATATAAAACTCAACATGATATTTGCAACAACATGTATTTTAAATTTTGAGTGGCATACAATAAAATGGCTTCAAAGATTCAAAAGCCCTTTGTGATATATGAAGACTTGGATGACTCTCTCTAAATTGTTTGAACAACATAGTTTGACTTACCTCCAAATAGTGTTTAGGATGTGACATGCAGTCTTTGATGCCAATTCTCAACTTTAACACATCTTAAGCGTTGGGTGATACTCATGAGTTAGAGTGACAAAATTGTGTAATTTCTTCCTTCACATCATCAGAGAGTTTCTTATCAAAATGTGGAAGTCTCCCACCAAATGCCCATGTTTCATTTTGAAGAGGATCATCAATTTTCTCTCGTCGACTAAGTGCTCTTCTTAACATAGTACAATTTAGATTCAAATCAATACAAGTTTGTCTCATATATCTACCCTTTCTCAAATGATGACTTACCAAAGAAATTGTAATAACCCTTCAAGGAGCTCTGTTATCCTTCTCCCTACTATTTTTTCCAATGCTATTGAGAGCACTGAAAAGATTCTTCACAATAATGGCATTTCTTTCCAAACTTTTATTTACACGATTCAATTTGAAAAGCATAAGTCTCATCTTTTGCATCTTTAATAGGTGCATGAAAAGTTGACATTGCTCTACCACTGTCTTGTTGCCGAAAAACATCTGATATAGTCTTGAAGCCCATAATCAAATGGTTCTTTCTAATTTTTTCCCTTCCAAACTAGTAATAATCATTTCATCAATTTCAATTACCCATTTTGGCATTTTAGAACCTTCATGTCGATTATAATTAGGAGATATGTAACATTCTTGTGCACTAGGTTCTTGTGCATTGTCATGTTCAACATGGTCAATTATGCAATTTGGATTATGACTTGGTAGCATTTCATCTTCAAAATTTTCATTCTCTAAATTTTCAATTTCGGCATTATCATTTTCAATAGGTACATTTTAATTCCCCAACTGTACATATTCATTATCTGACTCTATGATTTCACCTTCAACTAATTCATCGACAACTTGACTGATATTTAGCATACCTTGTCTTTTTCTTCGGTGTTCCATTTTGTCTCTTTCCCTATATGTCGCAATGTCTTCATTAGATATCTTCCCTTTACATTTATCCTTTTGACGACTGCTACTCCCCATTTAGATGACAAATTCAAACACCTAAGGTTATATTTTCAAATTTATTTTGATTGGTTGAGCCCCAAAATGCACATTTTTGCAAACCTTGTGAAAAGAGAACTAAAAAAGTAATGTTGTCAAGTCTGTAGTGATAGGGATATGCTGGAAATTGGTGCTAGGAAAAATCAGATATCCAATTTTCTCCACTAACATTTGGAGGGAAAACAACCTTCACTATAATAGTATTAATATTATAATAATTATTGGAGGGAAACTAACTTTGGTTTATTAGTATTAATATATAGTATTAGAGCTATAAGAGTATTAATATATATATTATTATTATAGCTATAATAGTATTATTATTATTACTATAGATATAATAGTATTAATATTTAGTGTTTATTTATATTATTATTATTATTATGCTACAATAGTATTAATAGTATATAAATATCAAATTAATAGTATATATATAGTATGCTACTTATGTCATCAATTAATGGGTCAAAGGGGGTCATAAGTCACCATATGACCCCCTTTGACCCATATCAACAATTCTACTATGTCTCTAGGGATCGTGGGACCCCTGGGGACATATGTCATCATTTAATAAGTCAAAGGGAGTCATAGGTCACCTTATGACCCCCTTTGATCCATATTAACCATTCTAATATGTCCCACCCCTAAGGACATATGTCATCATTTAATGGGTCAAAAGGGGTCATAGGTCACCCTATGACCGACCTATGACCCTCTTTGACCCATATGAACAATTCTAATATGTCCCTAGGGGTCCTAGGACCCCTAAGGACATATGTCGTCATTTAATGGGTCAAAGACCTATGACCCCTTTGACCCATATGAAAAAAATTAATACATCCTTAGGATTCATAGGACCCTTAGGGACATATGTCATCATTTAATGGGTCAAAGGGGGTCATAGGTCACCCTATGACCCCCTTTGACACATATGAACAATTCTAATATGTCCTTATGCAATGGGTCGAAGGGGGTCATAGGTCACCTTATGACCCCCTTTTATCCATATGAATGATTCTAATATGTGTTTAGGGGTCCTAGGACCCCCAGCGACATATGTCATCATGTAATGGGTCAAAGGAGTTCATAGGTCAACCTATCACCCCCTTTGACCCATATGAATGATTCTAATATGTCCCTAGGGGTCCTAGGACCCCTAGGGACATATGTGATCATGTAATGTGTTGAAGGGGGTCATAGGTCAACCTATGACCCCCTTCGACCCATAAGAATGATTCTAATATGTCTCTAAGGGTCCTAGGACCCCTAGGGACATATGTCATCATTTAATGAGTCAAAGGGGGTCATAGGTCAACCTATGATCCCCTTTGACCCAATGAAAAATTATAATGTGTCCCTAAGGGTCTTAGAACCCCTAGGGACATATGTCATCATTTAATGCATTGAAAGGGGTGATAGGGTGACCCATGACCCCCTTTGACCCATATGAACCATTCTAAAATATCTCTAGGGGCCCAAGGACCCCTAGGGACATATGCCATCATTTAATGGGTTAGAGGGGGTCATAGGTCACCCTATGACCCCCTTTGACCCATATTAAACAATCTAATATGTCGCTAGGGGTGCTAGGACCCCTAGGTACATATGTCATCATTTAATGGGACAAAGGGGGTCATAGGTCACCTTATGACCCCCTTTGACCTTTATCAACCATTCTAATATGTCCTTAGGGGTCCTAGGACCCCTAGAGACACATGTCATCATTTAATGGGTCAAAGGGGGTCATAGGTCACCCTATGACCCCCTTTGACCCATATTAACCATTCTAATATGTTCTTAGGGGTCCTAGGACCCCTAGGGACACATGTCATCATTAAATGGGTCAAAGGGGTTCATAGGTCACCCTATGACCTCCTTTGACCCATATTAACCATTCTAATATGTCCCTAGGGCTCCTAGGACACCTAGGGACACATGTCATCATTAAATGGGTCAAAGGGGTTCATAGGTCACCCTATGACCCCCGGGTAAGTGCACCAAGTTGTGGTGCCAAAAGGGGGGTATAAGTGGACACCTTTTTGCTGAAATCAGCAAATTCTGGACTTCAACAAGAATTTGAAGATAGTTACGCTTAAAATTTTAAGCTATGACAAAAACAAAAGTTGTAGTCCTTTGAATCTAGTTTCTAAACTACTAATTTTTTTTCAAAATGGTTTAGTTTTAGGTCCTCAAAAAAGGGGGCCACAGAAAGTGGTACTGTTTATTCCAAAAAAACATAACATAGTACAAAGTGTGGCCCCCCTAAAATTTTAACTTTTTTTTTGAAATTCTTTAATCGCTCTGGTCAAAAGTTACCTAACACTATGTAGTTTATCCCAGATTTTTTGGGTAATTTTATAATGTGTATTTTTTTTTAATGAATTTTTAAATTAGACCCATCCCAAAAACATGAAATATCTGTGTGCTCCCCCTAGAAATGATTGAAAACTAATCTAAAATCAAAACTTCTTTTTTTCAAAGTGTGTAGAATGGAGTCTAGTTCCTAAAAAACTAAGTTGTTACAAAATTCGATGAATGAGCTAAAATCTACAGCCCAATTAGTACATGGTGGTTTCTGACAAAAAATGAACATACATTCAAAATAAATTATAGATGAAAGACTTAAAATAGTTCAAATTAAAAATAAATTATATGGTTAGATAGCTAACACAGAGACCTATAATGTTATGTAACTTGATCTTATCGATACCCAACCACAAGGAATCTTGAAGGGGAGCACACAAGAAAAATCAATCATTTTTTGTATGTTTGTTGGAAAACACGTCTCAGACCTGTTTATAAACTCCAAACCTTTGGGTTGGATCTTCAAGGCAAAACCAAGGATTAGGCTTGGTTTTAATGCAAAGCTTTGAATAGCGCGTGTGCCCTATAGTGTGCACGCGCTATTAAAATGCTAGTGAATTTGAGGTAGTGCGCACGCGCTATAGTGCATATGCATTATTGAGACCTAAATTGCAAACCAAAACCAAGAGAGAGCTAGGGGGGGTGGGGCGAGGGAATGGCTATTTGTGTGTGTGAGAGAGATAGAGAGAAAGTAGGGGATGGGAGAGGGGAGATAGGAAGTGAGAAAGAGTAGGGGTGGCAGAGAGAATATAGGATGGGAGATAGAGGAAATGTGACAGAGTAGGGGTGGCAAAGAGAGTACAAGATGCAAGAGAGAGGAAGTGTGAGAGAGAGAGTAGAGGTGGAAAAGAGAGAGTACAGGATGGGGGAGAGAGATTGAAAGTAGGGGATGGGAGAGAGAGAGGAAGTGTGAGAGAGAGTAGGGGATGGGGGAGAGAGAGAGTAGGTGGTGGGAGATGGAGTGGGAGAGGAAGAGCGAGAGAGAGGAGGATGGGAGTGCATGTGTGTGAAAGAGAGAGAGTAGGGAATGGGAGAGGGGGAAGATAGAGTAGCTTGAGAGAGAGTAGGGGACAGAAGAGAGAGTAGGGGATGGAAGAGAGAGTAGGCAATGGGAGAGGGAGTGGGAGAGGGAGAGAGAGAGGGGGGATGGAAATGTGTGTAAGAGAGAAAGAGAGAGAGTGTGAAAATGTGAGAGAGGGTAGGGGGTAGCAGAGAGAGAGTAGAGAGGGAGAGAGAGAGAGAGAGAGAGAGAGAGAGAGAGAGAGAGAGAGAGAGGGAGAGAGAGGGAGAGTGAGTGAGAGAAAAAGTAGAGGATGGAAGAGGAGAGAGGGGGGATGGGTGTGTGTGAAAGAGAGAGAGTAGGGAATGAGAGAGGGGAGAGAGAGTTAGAGAGAGTAGGGGATGGGATAGAAAGAGAGTAGGCAATGCTAGAGGGAGTGGGAGAGGGAGAGAGAGGGTGGATGGAAGAGAAAGAGATTAGGTAATGGCAGAGGGAGTGGGAGAGGGAGAGAGAGGGGGGATGGAAGTGTGTGTAAGAGAGAAAGTAGGGGATGGGAGAGAGTGTGAGAGCGTGAGAGAGAGTAGGGGTGGCAAAGAGAGAGAGTGAGAGGAGGGGATGGGAGAGAGAGGGAGAGAGAGAGAGAGAGAGAGAGAGATAGTAGGCGATGGGAGAGGGAGTGGGAGGGAGAGAGAAAGGGGGAATGGAAGTGTGTAAGAGAGATAGAGTCGGGGATGGGAGAGAGTAGGCAATGAGAGAGGGAGTGTGTGTGAGAGAGAGAGAGGGGGGGGGAATGGGAATGTGTATAAGAGAGATAGAGTAGGGGATGGGAGAGAGTGTGAGAGTTTGAGAGAGAGTAGGGGGTGGTAGAGAGAGCTTGTACAGGATGGGGGTGAGAGAGAGAGAGAGAGAGAGAGAGTAGGGGATGGGAGAGAGTGTGAGAGAGAGTAGGGGATGGAAGAGAGAGAGTGAGAGTAGGGGATGGGAGAGAGAAATTAAAGAGGGAAAGAGAGTACTTGAGAGAGAGATAGTAGGTGGTGCAAGAGGGAGTGGGAGAGGGAGAGAGAGGGGGGATGGGAGTGTGTGTGACAAATCTAGAGAGTAGGGGATGGGAGAGGAGAGAGAGAGGGGGGATGGGAGTGTGTGTCTATGAAAGAGAGAGAGTAGGCGATGGGAGAGGAGAGAGAGAGAGTAGGGGATGGGGGAGAGAAAGTAGGCAGTGGGAGAGGGAGTGGGAGAGGGAGAGAGAGGGGGGGGATGAGAATGTGTGTAAGAGAGACAGAGTAGGGGATGGGAGAGAGTGTGAGAGTGTGAGAGAGAGTAGGTGGTGGCAGAGAGAGTTCGTACGGGATGGGAGAGAGAGAGTGAGATTAGGGGATGGGAGTATGGGAGAAAGTAGGGGATGGGAGAGAGAGAGAGTGAGTAAGGAATGGGATGGGAGAGAGAGAGAGAGTAGAGAGGGAGAGAGAGAACTTGAGAGAGAGAGAGAGAGAGATCTAGTAGGCAGTAGGAGAGGGAGAGGGAGAGAGATAGGGGGGATGGGAGTGTGCGTGATAGATGTAGAGAGTAGGGGATGGGAGAGAGTGTGAGAGTGTGAGAGAGAGTAGGGGGTGGCAGAGAGAGAGTACGGGATGGGAGAGACAGAGTGAAAGGATGGGAGAGATAGAGTGAAATGATGGGAGAGAGTGAGAGAGAGAGTAGGGGGCGGTAGAGAGAGAGAGAGTACGAGATGGGAGAGACAGAGTGAAAGGATGGGAGAGAGTGTGAGAGAGAGTAGGGGATGGGAGAGAGTGAGAGAGAGAGTTGGGAATGGGAGAGAGAGAGAGTAAGAGTAGGGGATGGGAGAGAGAGAGTAGAGAGGGAGAGAGAGAACTTGAGAGAGAGAAATAGTAGGTGACCTGGGAGAGGGAGTGGGAGAGGAGGAGAGAGAGGGATGGGAGTGCGTGTGACAAATCTAGAGAGTAGGGGATGGGAGAGAAGAGAGAGGGGGGATGGGAGTGTGTGTGTGTGTGTGTGTTTGTGAAAGAGAGAGAGTAGGGGATAAGAGAGAGTGTGAGAGTGTGAGAGAGAGTAGGGGGTGGTAAGGAGAGAGTACAAGATGGGAGAGATAGAGTGAAAGGATGGGAAAGAGTGTGAGAGAGAGTAGGAGGTGGCAGAGAGAGAGAGAGAGTACGAGATGAGAGAGACGGAGTGAAAGGATGAGAGAGAGTGTCAGAGAGATTAGGGGATGGGAGAGAGTGTGAGAGAGAGTTGGGGATTGGAGAGAGAGAGAGAGTAAGAGTAGGGGATGGGAGAGAGAGAGAGAGACTAGAGAGGGAGAGAGAGAACTTGAGAGAGAGAGAGATAGTCCCCAACCTCTTCTTGTCCCCTTCAGTGCTCGAATGTTCTCAGGCACAACGAACCACAATGTCCCTAAGGGTCACTAAATGCCATAGGGCTGCAATCTTTGATGGGGCATATCTCGGAGCTCATGCGAGATATGAATGAGATTCCAATTCCTACAAGACTGTGTTGCAGAGACCTACAATAACCTCTCTCTCTTTTTGGAGATCACATTCCATTTTCATTCTACAATGCCATCTCGGGTGATTCTGAAACTCGTAGTGTTGGCTAGTACAAAGTTTCCAATTGCCAAATCTCTCTCATCTTTCATTGTGGGATCAAACTGTCTGCTCCATTAGCTTCGGGTGGCTGGGTAAACCCTATCCCCAACCTCTTCCTATCCCCTTCAGTGCTCGAATGTTCTCAGGCGCGCTGAACCAGAATGTCCCCAAGGGTCACTAAATGCCACAAGGCTGCAATCTTTGACGGGGCATATCTATGGGCTATCAATACTTCGACTATACTTTAAGTCAATGATTATCAATATGTGAAAAAATGAAACTCGTTGTATTTTTAAGTACTGAGAAGATGGCCTTGCCCTTCCCCGGGAGTTTTAGAAATGGGAGACATTAGGTAAGAGAGTGAAAATGTTACTATTGCTTCAACACACATGACGCAATTGGAAATGCAAATTTTGATGGTAATCATTTTGTGATAAGGGAGAGACTAGGGATGATCATTGTTACTATCTCTTTAGTAGTGGAATTTTGTTTTATCTTGAATTTGGTGGTGGAGGATCAGTGGTAAGACTCCTTGGATATTCCTTCTTATGATGTTAGTGACAAGTGTTGCTCTTTGAAAACACTTGTACAATCTTTTTTAAATTATTAGATAAAAATAGAGAATTGTAAGTATTAAACATGATTAGCCTTTAGTTCCTAGAAGATCTTTTTTCCCCATCAATGCATTTAGAAAGTTAAGTTTTAAGAAGATCATAAATAGAAAAAATTAGAGAAGCGATTTAAACATTTATATTGATTGGAAACATGTGAGTCTTGAGTTTCCTCTACCTTTTAAAGAATGCTCCTTAGCTAGTAGACGTAATTCCACATTCCATAAGACTGTCATTGCACTAAAGATTTAGAAAACCATTTGAGAAAACTAATTTTAGTATCTGTGTATAGGGGGTGACTAAGAAAACTATTTGAGGTCCAATTTGATAATATATTTGTAAGGATCTCGACCAAGGTTCACAACTTCGATGATTAATACATTCATTCAGGCCAGAACCTCACTAAAAAAAATTAATATATAAAAAAGGTAGTGAATAACATCATGTCTAGACCCAAATCAACCAATGAAAGTCAAATTAGCATAATCTGGAACAACAATATATGCATTGAGTGGGTTGTCATAAAAAAGCTTCATAATAAAATTCATGTCTAGAATTAAAAGACCTTAAAGAACATTTATGCTTGTAACACAAATGGCCATTCAAAACTGAATATGATTACAATATGTGAAATAGCATTACAAGAACTTGTAATTCTCTTGTGAACATCATGTTAATTCTTGTAAGAATCCCTAAGATGCTTGTTATACTCAAAATTTTGTTGAAATTGAATTAATTTTTATCCTGTCGATTAATTGGCTTAGGGTGATATATGCTTCTTAGATGGAATAATGAGTTCGTGATTAACTCTGTATTAAGATTCATAGCATCTTCTAGTTATTTGCAAAGGAAATTTATAAATTACTTGCTAATGTCATATGGCTTGCTTGAGAAAGATTTCCGTGTTCTTATTGATGGGTACTAATGACTATCCACATTTAGTTCTTCAATATCCTATTTGACAAGCTTTCCATAGACATTTCTTTGCCATACTAAGTATTTTTGAAAACATATTTGAGTAGAAGGACTACAGTAGATACTACATGATGTTTTAACAAATAAAGTGATGGGTTAAAGACTATTATTTCCAAGGTATTATGTCATAGTATTTTAATTGTAATGATCTTAGACTAATGATATTCTTGAAGGTAACTTCGACATGCAGCAAGAAAGACAACCTACAGCCAAGGCTATATTGTGCCTACAACCAAAGCCATAAATGCTCATAGCCAAAGCCACTAGTGCACATAGCCAAAGCCATGGATTCTTATAGCCAAAGTTACAAGTGTTCGCAGCCAAATCCATGAGTATATGAAGTCGATGATCACAATTGTTTACAACTATTCACCAGAAACAACTTCTTTGCAGTTTTTGAGAAATACTAATAAAGCGAAAAAGAACATCTACTAGTTCGTAGACATACTGGCAACTCTCTAGCAATTGAATTTAATTTCATACATGCACATATCTAATTTAATGTCATACATGAACATATCTAATTTAACGTCATACATGAACAAACATATAATATAAAATGATAACCAATAATGTCGTATATGAACAAACATATCTTATATTAACCAATAATGTCATACATCAAATATGTCATACATCAACTATAGAATGTCATATGTACATCAAATGTGTATCGAATATGTCTCTCAGATGCTTATATATATATATATATATATATATATATATATATATATATATATATATATATATATATATATATATATATATATATATATATATATATATATATATATATATATATATATATATATATATATATATATATATATATATATATATATATATATATATATATATACATGGGGAAGGAAACAAGTCTCTATATATATGTATCAAATATCTCAACTACATCTTTTCCTTCCCACGAGGGGAAGGAAACAAGTCTCTCGACGTCCTTTGCCATCGTGTGGAGGGAGACAGTGGAGATGATGAGGCCCTCCTGATACGCTCACTTGACCTCTTGTTGAGGCTCTTCTCCAGGTCCAACTGATAAAAGAAAGTAGATATGAATCAATATTTATTATACGTTGAAATCAAATATATGTACTCACAAAATCAATTATTTTCTTACCGCCAACAAATAGTCACTCTGTAAGTCCACCTCAAATGCTCGTGGATGATCAGGCATGACAAGACCCTACAAAAATTCAATAAATATAATCACTTATAAATAACATTAGAAATTTTGAGATTAACTATTATAAACAACAACTAAAACGAAGAAAATTCTTTCATAACTCTGTCAGTGGCTGTGAGCTAGCCACAGCTGTGGCCACTCCACTATCAACAGACTGTCATAGATGAGGAGGTGTGTCTGACATCACGAGCTGCATGTCATATAATACACATTATATCTAACATGAAACATGGAATAAATATAATCAAATGAATTAAATTAACATGAAACAATTGTACCTGTGTGAAGCTCGTATGATGTCTCTGCTCTACGTCTGTGGTAAAGGTTTAGGGTCATGTGGAGAACTGATGCACATGCATATTTTTTTTGGTCAATCCTTAATATGATTATATAATAAATATATGTATTAATTAAAATGATTAAATTGATACATACCTCAGGACTTGTCGAAGGGACAAAAAATGGGCTTGGAGGATTGCTACTAGGCCCAGGAACACTTTGACCCTAAATTTTGAACAATGTCAATAAATCCCAATTAATTAATCATTCACTATACATATGAAATGTGATCAAATTAGTAATTTACCTATGTGTCAATGCCAAATGTCTCATTTAGGAACTAATCAGTGACAAGCCCATCATCTGCACCATCTCCGACATGAGTGCCAAATGTGCATAGGGATCTGCATGAAGTGCACATGTGACCACGACGTATAGAAGGCTCCCCCTCAACTAATGAGCTCATGGAATGGATGAGGGTCTGTGTCAAAGCATTAATGGTCCCTAGAGTGTTGGCCTCTACATGTTCCTTCAAAACTGAAAGAATAATCACATGCTCATGCTGTGGATGGACCACGGGTGCCCTAACTACATTAGGGTCACAACCTGCTCCGGGCCTCTCAAATGATGACCCCCCACCTCTACCCTGGGATTCTAACATATCAAAATAATTGGGGATCTCCCCAAGGACAAACTCACAATATAATTTCTTCAAAAAATACATGGGGACCTCGTGATTGTTGCAAGGAGGGGCATCAAAAACCATCCACCATCTATCCCAAAAACTATTTCTAATAGCATCATATATGCACCAATGGATGGGGAATCATTTAGTACCCTCTCTAATAGTATTTTGCTCACCAAGTTTTCTAAATAATGCACATATACTACCTTTTGGTATTTCCTTTTTTCTAACATCTTCATATGACAATTTATTTGTATAAAATCTTTTTTGTTCATCTCTCTTAGCCCGCCAAATATCTAACTGACCACTAACTGAGGCTATCTGAGTGTTAATGGATTCAAGGGAGGATGCCAATTGAGCCCTCATTGGATTGGTTTGTCTGGATTCTTTCAACCGAGCAATGATTCCTTCTAATTGAGTTTTGCCTCTCTCTATTTCATTTCTTATATTTTCTTGTGTGCCTGGTGGAGGTCTTGCAATTGGTTTGGGTTGTGGAATTTGTTCTTCTTCTTGAGGAGGGTTTTGGTTTTGGGGTTCTTGAGGGTTTTGATGTTCTTGTGGATTTTTTGGTTGATTATGAACATTTCCTGATAAAAAATTAATTGAAATTCAAATAAATAAACAAATCTAAATGAAATTTGTAAAAACCATACAAAAGAATATAAAAAACTTACAAAACAATATGAAAAATATATCAAACAATGCAAAGTTAGGTTCATATCACTTACGGCATCGTCGTGGGTGTGCTTGTGGTCTTGAATTTCATCGACGAGGAGGCATTTTGGTAAATGGTGGTGCAAATGTTGAGTTTTCAACTCGCGTACGCACTGCTCGCTGTAGGAGTAGAAGAAAATGCTAATGAAAATGATGGGATATGGGTTTGAATCCCATCATATATTTTTATTTTTTTTAAAGCACGTACGTGCTATAGCGTGTAAGCAGTATAGCGCGCACGCGTTATGGCTTGGGTCGCCCAAGCCATAGTGTGTGCGTGCTATAGCACATACGCGCTTTTTAAAATAAGAAAATAAAATTTATTTGTCACCAATTTGGCACCACAACTCGGTGCATATGCCCCCCCTTTGACCCATATTAACCATTCTAATATGTCCCTAGGGGTCTTAGGACCCCTAGGGACATATGTCATCATTTAATAGGTCAAAGGGGGCCATAGGTCACCCTATGACCCACTTTGACCCATATTAACCATTCTAATATGTCCTTAGGGGTCCTAGGACACCTAAGGACATATGTCATCATTTAGGGACATATGTCATCATTTAATGGGTCAAAAGAGGTCATAGGTCACCCTATGACCACTTTGACCCATATGGACAATTCTAATATATCCCTAGGGGTCCTAAGACCCCTAGGGACATATGTCATCATGTAATGGGTTGAAGAGGGTCATAGGTCACCCTATGACCCCCTTTCATCCATATGAATGATTCTAATATGTGCTTAGGGGTCTTAGGACCCCTAGTGACATATGACATCATGTAATGGGTCTAAGAGGTTCATAGGTCAACCTATGACCCCCTTTGATTCATATGAACAATTCTAATATGTTCCTAGGTGTCCTACGATCCCTTGGACATATGTGGTCATGTAATGTGTCGAAGGGGGTCATAGATCAACCTATGACCCCCTTCGACTCATAAGAATGATTCTAATATGTTGCTAGGGGTCCTAAGACCCCTAGGGACATATGTCATAATTTAATGTGTCAAATGGGGTCATAGGTCAACCTATGACCCCCTTTGACCCATATGAACAATTCTAATATGTCCCTAGGGGTCCTGGGACCCCTAGGGACATATGTCATCATTTAATGGGTCAAACGGGGTCACAGGTCACCCTATGACCCCCTTTGACCCATATTAACCATTCTAATATGTCCCTAGGGGTCCTAGGACACCTAGGGACATATATCATCATTTAATGGATCAAAAGGGGTCAGAGGTCAACCTATGACCCCCTTTGACCCATATGAACAATTCTAATATGTCCCTAGGGGTCCTAGGACCCCTAGGGACATATGTCGTCATTTAATGGGTTAAAAAGGGTCATAGGTCACCTTATTGCCCCCTTTGACCCATATTAACCATTCTAATATCTCCTTAAGGGTCCTAGGACCCCTAGGGACATATGTCATCATTTAATGGGTCAAAGTGGGTCATAGATCTTCCAATGACCCCCTTTGACCCATATTAACCATTCTAATATGTCTCGAGGGGTCCTAGGACATCTAGGGACATATATCATAATTTAATGGGTCAAAGGGGTTCATAGATCAACTGATGACCCTCTTTGACCCATATGGACAATTTTAATATGTCCCTAGGGGTCCTAAGACCCCTAAGGACATATGTCATCATTTAATGGGTCAAAGTGCATCATAGGGTGACCCATATTAACCATTCTAATATGTCCCTAGGGGTCTTAGGACCCGTAGGGACATATGAAATTATTTAATGGGTCGAAGGGGGTCATAGGTCACCCTATGACCCACTTCGATCCATATTAACCATTCTAACATGTCCCTAGGGGTCTTAGGACCCCTAGCAATATATATCGTCATTTAATGGGTCAAAGGGGTTCATAGGTCACCCTATGATGCCTTTTGACCCATATGAAAAATTCTAATATGTCCCTAGGGGTCCTAGGACCCCTAGGGACATATGTCATTATTTAATTTGTAAAAAGGGATCATAGGTCACCCTATGACCCCTTTCACCCATATGAACAATTTTAATACGTCCCTAGGGGTCCTAGGACCCCTAGGGACATATGTCATCATTTAATGGGTTAAAGGGAGTCATAGGTCACACTATAACACCCATTGACCCATATGAACAATTTTAATATGTCCCTAGGGTCCATATGTCATCATGTAATGGGTCGAAGGGGATCATAGTTTACCTAATGACACCCTTTGATTGATATGAATGATTCTAATATGTGCTTAGGGGTCTTAGGACCCCTAGGGACATATGTCATCATGTAATGGGTTGAAGGGGATCATAGGTCACCCTATGAGCCCCTTTTATCCATATGAATGATTCTAATATGTGGTTAGGGGTCTTAGGACCCAGAGCAATATATGTCATTATGTAATGGGTTGAAGGCGGTCATAGGTCAACCTATGACCCCCTTTGATCCATATGAATGATTCTAATATGTCCCTAGGGGTCCTAGGACCCCTAGGGACATATGTGGTCATGTAATGGGTTGAAGGGGGTCATAGGTCAACCTATGACCCCCTTTGATCCATAAGAATGATTCTAATATGTCTCTAGGGGTCCTAGGACTCCTAGGAACATATGTCATCATTCATAGGTTGACCTATGACCCCCTTTGACTCATATGAACAATTCTAATATGTCCCTAGGGGTCCTAGGACCCCTAGGGATATATGTCATTATTTAATGGGTCAAAGGGGGTCATAGGGTTTGACCCATATGAACCATTCTAATATGTCTCTAGGGGTCCTAGGACACCTAAGAACATATATCATCATTTGATGGGTCAAAGAGGGTCATAGGTCAACCTATGACCCCGTTTGACCCATATGGACAATTCTAATATGTCCCTAGGGGTCCTAGGACCCCTAGGGACATATGTCATCATTTAATGGGTCATAGTGGGTCATAGGTCACCCTATGACCCCCTTTGATCCATATTAACCATTCTAATATGTCCCTAGGGGTCTCAGGACCCCTAGGGACATATGTCATCATTTAATGGGTCAAAGGGGGTCATAGGTTGACCTATGACCCCCTTTGACCCATTAAATGATGACATATGTCCCTAGGGATCCGAGGACCCTTAGGGACATATTAGAATTGTTAAGTCACCTTATGACGCCCTTTGACCCATATGAACAATTCTAATATGGCACTAAAGGTTGTAGGACCCCTAGGGACATATCTCATCTATTAATGGGTCAAAGGGGGTCATAGGTCACCCTATGACCCCCTTTGACCCATTAAATTGAATAATTCTAATATGTCCCTAGGGGTCCTAGAACCCCTAGGGACACATGTCATCATTTAATGGGTCGAAGGGCCTTTGATCCATATGAATAATTCTAATATGTGCTTAGGGGTCCTAGGACCCCTTGCGACATATGTTATCATGTAATGGGTCGAAGGGGTTCATAGGTCAACCTATGACTCCCTTTGAACCATATGAACGATTCTAATATGTGCCTAGGGGTCCTAGGACCCCTAGGGACATATGTGGTCATGTAATGTGTTGAAGTGGGTCATAGGTCAATCTATGACCCCCTTCAACCCATAAGAACGATTCTAATATGTCTCTAGGGGTCCTGGGACCCCTAGGGACAAATGTCATCATTTAATGGGTCAAAAGATTATTTTCTTACAACTTTTTGATATAAATTCCATAACCACTTCAAAATTATGTGTCAAGTTGACATAACCCTAATTTGCTAATTTTTCACTACCACTTAAGACCATAGTTGGTACACCATGATCCTGCACATACCCCAATAGAGAGTAGATTAATTTTATAATCTAAGATAGTATACTATAACCATAGGAGAGTATGAGTGGAAATTCTATGAGCTCATTCCTTATGCAAGGATTAGTGATAGCTCGCCAGTGATTGTACAAAATTTTATTAGGGGGCCTGAATAACTATTTCATTGGGGATGTTAAGGTATTTTAGCCTACAATTCTCAAGGATGTGGTACATCAGGCTATCCTCATAGAGAAAAACATCACCTTAGGACATGGTGGTTTTATCAGAGCACCTATGGCATCATGGTCTGAGGGTAACTAGAGCACAAGAGGGAATAGGAAGCCTCCCTATTCCAAGGGAAATTAGAGCCACCAACATCAGAAACTATAGTAGGCATCCTACCCTTCAACACAAAGTCGAGGTGGTGGTTCCAACTCTTAGAACTTCCATAACTCCCAGCGCAATAAGAAAAATTAGAAAACTTAGCCTAAATAGAGTAATCACTCTTTTTCTAGTAGAGATAGCCACCAACAGTTGAGTGCACCTCTCATAGGGAGAGGGTCTAGTAGAGGCACATGATGTTTCTTTTGTGGACAATTTGGGCATGTTGCAACCAACTGCCCACAACATACATCTCACTATTCAAGACCTAGGTGAGCAACATCTAAGCCTATAGTTGGTGGTGTGGGTAGATCACACTGCGTATTTACAATGGCATATCATTGCCAAGCAGACCATCGGGGTACCATGGTTGAGATCATGAGAGCTATTTGAGGTACACCTCTTTCCATCTTGTTTGATTCAAGTGTTATAGATTCTTTCATTTCACCTTCTATAGTTGTTAAATGTAAGCTAGAGGTTGTAAAGTAGGGCTTGGGTTGGCAAGTGGAACTAGCTTCAGGAGCTAAGATTCCCATAGATTCTTTAGTGTAGAAGTTTAAAATAAATCTAGGAGACTTTTTATGCCAGTGGACTTGTGAGCTATTCCTCCTGGTTCTTATGACATAGTGTTCGGTATGGACTAGCTTGACTCTCATAGAGCTAGTACTGATTGTAGAAAGAAGAGCATTCTTTCTAAGGATGATCATGGTAGGGACTTAGATATTGTGGCTATCCAAAGACCTATATCCCTTCGGATGATCTTTTCTATGTAGTTGAAGTAGAGCTTTCATAAGGATTGTCAGGTGTTTTCTATTATTGCGAGTGAACTAGAGGAAGAATACCCTACACGGAAGACTTTAGTGCATCTAATCTTACAAGAGTATGTGCATGTCTTGCCTAATGAGATTCTTGGTATGCCACCAAAGAGATACATTGACTTTGGCATTGACCTTATCCCAGAAGTAGAGCTTATTTCTAGAGCTCCTTATCATTGACCACTCAAAAGTTGAGTGAGTTTTGCCTACAATTGGGGGACCTTTAGGTGAAAGGTTGTATTTGACTAAGTCTTTCTCCATGAGGAGCACTAGTGCTCTTTGTGAAGAAGAAGGATGGTTTGTTATGCTTATGTAGTGACTAAAGATAGTTGAAGAAGGTAATGATTAAGAACAGGTATCCTTTACAAAGGATTGGTAATTTATTTGACCAGATCAAGGGATCCATAGTGTTCTCTAAAATAGATCTAAAGTTAGCATACCATTAGCTTCACATTCAAGATGATGACATTAATAAGACCACCTTCTACACTTGCTATGGACACTACAAGTTTATAGTGGTTCCATTTTGGTTGATGAATTCTCCATTGGTATTCATGTGCTTGATGAATGGAGTATTTCATTCCCACCTTGACTGATTTGTACTTGTGTTCTTGGATAAAATTTTGATATATTCTAGATCCTAGAAGGAACATGAGGAATATCTAAAGTTGGATCTTTAGTGCCTCAAAGATAATCAACATTAAGCCAATTAAACAAAGTGTGATTCTTTTAGTCAGAGTTATAGTATTTAGGGCATATGATATTAGGAGATTATATCTTTGTAGACGCTATGAAGATCCATGAAATGGTAGTTGGCCTACACCCACTAGTATGTCAAAGACTCATAACTTCATGAGTCTAGTTGGTTATTATTGCAAGTTCATCCAAAACTTTCCTAGAGTAGCATATCATATCACTTCCATCCAGAGAAAGGGAAAAAGTTTATTTGGATGGAGAAATGTGAGGAATCATTCTAGAAGCTCAAGGAGCTTTTAACTAGTGCATTGATATTAGCAATACCTAATCTAGCAAGTGACTTTGTGGTGTGTATGGATGCTTCCCTAGAATGGATATGAGTCTCATAAATTCAAGGATCATAAGTTGAATTATACTATGCACGATCTTGAGTTATCTATTCTTGTTCATGGCCTAGTGAGATGGAGACACTTCTTTTTGGGGCACCATCTTGAGCTTCATAGAAATCATCAAAGTTTATACTATACATTCATGTAGTCTAATTTGAATGCTAGGAGAATGCATTTGATGGAGTTTCTATGGAAATATGATTTCGAGGTGAAGGAGAATGTGGTAGATGAGGCTTTGAGTTGTAGGAGATATGAGACACTATCTTTGATTCTTAGTGTGGATTTTAGGAGTTGTATACTTCAGACACTACCTACAAATACTTGGTATCAGGAGGTAAGCATGGAGATAGATTCAAGAAGACCATTGGAGGGTAGGTTCTTAGGTTATTTCTTAGAGTTAATGGCCTTTTGTGCTATTCAGGGAGGATTTATGTACCAATTTTAAATGAGCTTCATACACTAATCCTACTAAAGGCCCATCATGCACCTTACTCAACACATCTAGGTGTAAGGAAGATGTATACAAATTTACAACATCTATACTTTTGGACAGGGATGAAGCAGGATATCACTGATTCTATGGCTAGGTGTCTTGAGTGCCAGAGAGTCAAGATAGAGCCCTAGCATCCATTAGGGCTTTTCTAGCCAAATACCATTCCTTCATGGAAGTGGGCTATTATATCTATGGATTTCATTATGGTATTACCTATGACTACTCATCGACATAATATTCTCATGGTCACTATTGAAAACAACTTTTCATCGATGAGGTCATTCTAAATAGCAACTTTCGTAGAAAATGTCTTCATGCATGATATCATAAAATTGCATGGTATTCCCCAAAAGATCATTTTAGATAGGGATCTTGTATTTAAATTAGTATTTTGGGAATCCTTGAAATATAATCTTGAAGCATAGTTGAACTTGATCTCATCTTATCACCCAGAGATAGATGGTTAGACTAAGAGAGTGAATCACATTCTAGATCATATGTTGATGATGTATGTTATCTACAGATAGACTCTTTGGGAGGATTATCTATACCTAGTAGAGTTTTCTTATAATAATGGGAATCATAGTTCTATAGGGATGACACCTTTCTAGGCTTTGTACGGTTGTCCTTGTTGTACACCATCGAGTTGGGACAGAGTAGAGGATCACATCTTGTTGGGTCCTAAGATGTTTTGGGATATAGAGAAATAGGTAGTGTGCATATGTGACTAGGTATCTATAATACATAATAGATAAAAGAAGTGTGTCGGTTCTCATAGGACAAATAAGCAATTTTTAGTGTGTGAGAAATGTTTTCTTAAGAGTTTGTCTGCGAAACAGTTTGATCTATTATGGAAAGGGTTCAAAGCTATCACCTAATTTTGTGGGGCCATTTGAGATTCTGGAGAGGATAGGTCCAATTTCCTACCATCTTGCATTGCTAGCCATCTTAGTGCATGTTATAATGTTTCCCACATTTTTGTTCTTAGACAATATATTCTTGATGCATTTTCTTGATTTGAATGTGTTATGGGTGGAGGATGTATAGCTGGCTTTGGAGCTATTGTGCATTCTACAGTAATGGGACTTGACCCTCAGGGATCAAACCACATAGTAGGTAATGGTCCAATGAGACCCTACTAATGAGTCATCAGCCACTTGGGAGGATGCATCTAGTTTTAGGGATTTATACCCCTATTTGTTCATAAGCTTCCAAGAGTAAGGGGGGTGGATGTAGTGGATGCCCCTAGTTTACTTTTTGTATTATATTGCCAAATTCTTTTAGGCCAGCTTTATGGTTATGTTTGATGATTAGTGGTATTTGATTACCTGATTTCTTGGATATTATTTCATACTCAACTGATTTATATGATGACTTATTTGGTACTCATTTATTTCATGATGATAGTTAAATGGATGATTTATATGTAGTTTCTATGCATACTTACCCCATACTCACATGTGTATGGTGTACATGTATGTTTTACTTTATGTATGATGTTTCTAATGTGGTTGAGGGAGGGAATCGTAGTCAATTGCTAGTTGGGATCTCATAATGCACCACTCTCTTTCATTTCCTATTTAGTTTAGATAATATGTGTATGTATATGCTCAAATTTTATGTAGATTATAGGTACAAGACATTGACTTCTATGAATTGCTAGGATGAGTGTGCCCTTTCATAGTATCTTAGTGGTAAAAAAGGGGAGATAATTCTTGAGGCAAAATATTAACCTTAAGTGAATTGTCCTAGAAAGTAGGACAAATATCTAACTTTAACCCTTCTAAATTTGTCAATTGACATGAATTCACAATTTTGACCCTTGAGTTTGACCTAGTACTCTATTCTTTATAATGGGTTTTCTTAGTTTTGTGGGTCCGTCGTGATTTCAATGATAATCAAATCAAACAAGAGTGTATTAAATGATTTAATTTAGTGAAATTTTTATTTAAAAAATCAATATTTAATTATATTTAATTAATTAAGAAATTAATTAAATAAAACTATTAAGGAGTTTCATTTTTATAATAAACTCTAAATATTATTATTGGTTATACCAATAACTATTTTATTAAAGACATCTTGTGATTTAATAAAAGAGAGAAATGGTTAATTTAATTAAGTTTATTTTAATTAAAATGCAAAAATGTTGCACATGAAATTAAAATAATTAAGGAAAAGGTTTTGTATGATTGCATAATTGAAATCATAAAGGGAGAAAGCTCTTTATTAAGAAATTAGAGCCCATTTCTCCTCACATAGGTTTGGAGGAGCGAATTTCTGGGTAAGAGGGTTTTCAAAATGAACAGAATTTCCTTGCAAGCTCCAAGCATCTGATCATTTAACATCAAATCAAGGTAGTATCTTGTTGAGTTTTGCATAGTAATTTCCTATTTGAAATTTCTTTCTTCTCTTGTTTGAATGGATTTATTTTCAATAATTTATTTGACTTGAAAAGGTAGTCTCATCCCTTCTAAAGAAATAACCCCCCACATTTATGGTGCACTAAAAATTCATAAAACTAGGGTTCCTCTTAGACCCATTGTTGATACCATTGGATCCTCCACTTATTCTCTTTCCTCTTTTCTTGCTAAACTTATTGCACCATTAGGTTGACACACTCCATACATCAAGGACTCATCCCATTTCATTGAGCTCATCAAGGACAAAATGCTTGCAGATTCTGACCTCCTTGTGAATTTTGATGTTGTCTCCTTCTTTACAAAATTTTTGATCCAAGATTCCCTAGAGATTGTCAAACAAAAGACTAATGAAGAAATCACAACATTATTTGATTTTTTCCTCAGATCCACTTTTTTCTCATTCCAAGACATCATCTACAAACAAGTCGATGGGGTTGCCTCTTTCTCCCATTATTGCAAATCTATACATGGAATATTTTGAAGATATTGCGCTCTATTCTTTTCCCCTCAAACCTAGATGGTGGAAAAGATATGTAGACAACACAAACATCTGTTGGCCCCATGGCCCAAAAAAACTCCAAGATTTCCTAACCCATCTCAACAACATTGCTCCATGCATTTCCTTTACACTTTAGATGGATTCAGATAACCAACTCCCTTTTCTTGACATCTTACTCATCAAAAAATGTGATGGACCCATAGGCCATCAAGTCTTATGAAAATCCACCCACATAGATCTTTACCTCCATTTGATCTCACACCACCACCCTAGTCAAAAATTTGGTGTTTTAAAGACACTTATATTGAGAGCCTTCTGCATTTGCAATGATGAGCACACAGACCTTGAGCTCGTACATCTTCACAACATCTTCCAAATGAATGGGTACTCAAGTAAACAAATCACGAAGGTGATCAAAGACACCAAAACCCTTATCCTCGCTCAATCCAAACCCCACAAAATCCCTTACTCATAGGGTCTCATTGCCCTTTATCAATGGGATCTCCCACAAGATTTCCAAAATCCTGGCCAACAAGGGCATTCATAGCACTTTCAAACCCTTCTCATTGGTTAAACATTGTATCCACTCACTGAAAGATCCTAAAGACCTCCTTATGGAATTAGGAGTCTACAAGATTGAATGTTGATTGTGGTGCTCCTTATATAGGATAAATAGGATGTGCTATCAAGACTCGAATAAAAGAACATGGGGCTAACATAAAACAAGATAGAGTTGTCAAGTCAGCCCTAGAAAAGCATTGCTCAACCACCAAACACCACATTTTCTTAGAGAATGCTCAAGTCATATGTAAAGAAGACAATTTCTTTAGGCAAAAAATTAAAGAAGCCATTGAAATTGTCAACCACCTATGGAACCTTAATTGAGATGAAGGGTTCTTTCTTAGTCATTCTTTACAACCCTTATTATCCTCTATTAGAAACTATTCAAGTCACCCTTAAGGCTCTCTCTCTCTCTCTCTCTCTCTCTCTCTCTCTCTCTCTCTCTCTCTCTCTCTCTCTCTCTCTCTCTCTCTCTCTCTCTCTCTCTCTCTCTCTCTCTCGACATCATCCCTCCACCGCTCTCCCTCTCCATCCTATTGTTCCCCCCCCTCCCCCTCTCTTCATTTCTTGTTTTATTTATTTATTTATTTAATTTTTAAATTACTTATTATTATTATTATATTTTCTCTTGCTCTCATCATATTTGCATTATGTAGGTGTATCCTATTCTTTTGGTCTTTTCTTTTTTCACATATATTTAGATGCATAGACATTTATTTACAGTTTCTTATATATACATATTTTCAACAAATAGATATAAACTTAATGAATATAAAGATAAAAACTATATATATTACTTATTATATAGAAATATATATATATATATATAGTTGTATTTACTCTTCTTTCCTCACTTTCTTTTTCATATATATATATATATAAGTACTTTATTATTATTATTATTATTATTTTGATCTTTATTTTATGTTATACATACATAATATTAATAATATTATCATTATCATTAATTTATTTATATTTTCAATTATCTATATCTATATCTATGTGTGTGTGTATGTGCGCGCGCGCGCGCGTGTGTCTATATGTATATATATTGATTTTCATTTTAAATCAACAAGGTACAATTGAATTATTTAATTTAATTCTAATATTAATTTAATTAAATGATCATTTATCTTTAAAGGGGATATTTCTAAACATCTATAAATGGACTTTTAGGTATATTTCTTTTTTCAATGAAGTATGAAAACTTGAACCCTATTGTTTAATCAAAATATTATGTTTTCAGAACCAAACAAAATTATGAAACTACACTTTCTATGATGTATGTTTTACTTTGTGTTGGGTTTGGGGTTGACTTAGAGTGTTGACCAATTTTGGTTGTCTACTAGAGGCCTGGGACTTATTGTTTGGTGATGTCATGTGATGTCATTATTTTGTAGTTTGATCTTTGAGTCATGGATCAATTTATATAAGGTGATTGTATTGGTGAAATCTATGACTTTCGATTAGTTATCTTTTGGTGCTCTCTAGCTGCTTGTTTAAGAATTGATGTGTATTATTATGATCTTATGAGACTTTTTGCTATTTTGAGCTTAGGGTAGGTTGTATTTATGTTTTTTGGGAAGTGGCTTACAATGGATGCCAAAGCCATAAAGAGGCTTCCTCGGTAACCCATTGTACATTATTTAAAATATTGATAACATTTTAGTAAATTGGTATTAAAATGAATTAAAATGAGTTAGTAGATTTTCCTTGCCCATTTGTTGAGTGCTAGTATAGGCTAGGATGGAACTAGAGAGGTTTCTTGGTTATGACCTTGCCTTGTTAGTATGCCTTGTCTGTATGAAAGGATACTGATGTTGCATAGATTCACTATGGGGCCAAAGTCCAGAGAGTCTACCAAGCTAACCTTAGAGTTGACTCATGTGATGCACTTGCTCACTTACATAGCATATTTCCTACATGTTTTTTTGGCCTCTAGGTTTAGATGTCATTTGTGTCTTCATACCTTTGACATAGATTGCTATCAGGTTTTCCTTGACCTAGATGTTGGCTTGAATTTTGGATTGATATTTGTATGGGACTTGAGACTATCTCCTTAGCATGGTGGTAGTGGGCCATTTAGGTTCCATGAGGATGGGTGGTAGTGTTTCTAATACCATTGAGATCCAATAGATGGATTTCATTGTTGGATGTCCTTGTTAAATTATTCCTTTCATTCTAATCTTGTGTTTCTAAAGTATAGTTTATTATGTTGTACTATATCTGGTTTGTAGAGAACTTATGAGATGATTTGTTTTACTAATGATTTACATTCTTTGAGCTTTTGATACCCTATTACATTTACAATGCATGATTATGCATTATGATTTTTCCAAGTGGCATCTTATATATTTTTATATTGTTTAATTAGAATTGTACTTTTAATAATTATTTGGTGTCAAATTTTTGTGTGTTGAATTTAGTATTAATAAAAATTATACACACACACCCACATGTGTGTGTGTGTGTGTGTGATTCAATTTCATGGGACCCTTAAGAGATGTAATTTTTTTATGGTGGTTGTATGTATGGTAATTATTGCTTCTACTATATTATCTCTTGTTGTTGTTATCATTAAAAAAAATGTTTAACAAACTTAGTGAAACTTTAAGTTAATTTCTTTTGGTTTCCCTAGAAGGGCATTACAAATAACTTGATTTGGTTTGTTCATTCTCTCCATAAGTTCCTTTTCATTCCTTAACTCACTTTTTGATTGTTCATTCTGTAACCTTAGGTTTGTGATCTCTAAATCCTTTCTATTTACTTATTGATGTGCAACTACTAGTTGATTTATCGTATCCAACTAATTATTTGTAAGCTTCCACACTTCAAATGATCTCTCTTTAAGTTTGATAGCCATCTATCTTTTTTCTTCTTTATCCACGAGCTTGTCTTCCATTTATTTCTTCTTTTGTCCCATTGCTTCACATAATGTAACTAATTGAATTTCGTGTTCTCTTTTGAGCTTTTTCTTCTTTGATTAGGGCACTATTCTACTTCAGTAGTTTTGTCAATGCTTCATCATTACTACCTTTTTTTCCACTATTAATAAGTCCTTCTATGTTAACTTCTTTGTATTGTATGTCATTTTTCTAAATAGCTACCTCTTTCCTTCTTTTCATAGTTTTCCTTAACTCTACTTTTGCTACTTCTAATTGTTGTAATATGATCTAGATTTCAATTATCTAGTTCTTAATTATTTTTTCCATATTATACACTCCCATCTCCATGATTTGATCCTCTCAAGCTATTAGGCTTATTGACAAGAGAATTGAGGTCTAATATGAATTCTTGGAAGATTAATGGGAAACTAGATACTAAGAGGGGGGAGGGATTGAATCAGGATCTTAATCATATTGCAATAAAACTAAAATACTAATTTTTGTACCTAATTCATCTCAAAATTTAGATCTAACATTTAAATAGTAATGTTGAAACATAAATGATATTCATCATGTTCATGAAATATTCAACATGTACGAAAATGACTTGGTAATCTAGAAACACTTCAATGTGAAGGTAAAACTGGGGTGGGGATGAAACCCACAAATCTTTAATGTTGCAACAATAAAGTTAACCTATTAGAGTTATAATATTTGATCATAATATATGATCTACCTTATGAGGGTTTTAGCTTGTTAAAATATTTAGATACTATTAGTTCTCACCTTGTTATAGTATTTGACACTTATAATGAAGTAAGGAATCTATTAGGAGGTTTACATAGATCTATTAAGATCACTCTTTTAAGAGATTTACCCTAAATCAATTAAGAGCAACTAGTTCAATACCTAACCCTCAGTTTATTTTGTAAGCTAATTCTTAGGTCTCCTCTTGCTATATCTCTAACTTGATCTCCTAACATGATATCTCTATTTAGTCCTTCACTACTCTGATTGCCCTCTTTTTTATCTGCTTTCAGTCTTAGTCTATTCACTTCACATGTGCATATGCACATTCTTTCCTTCTTTAATGCATATACACTAAATCTAGGTCTAGAATCCTCCTTAAATAGATGCTTTGTGAAGGTTCTAGATCTTGATCCCCATTTTACAATTCATCTTTATTTCTCATTTTTATCTAATTTTCTAATTGATTGAATTGCATATCTAGGGATCATTACCTACTATAATGATGTGTGATCAATGTTCTTAGTTAGCTCTACAAATATTATATGTCATTTAGAAGTTGGCCAAAATGGTTTACATATGTTTTTTTTCCATTACAAACTCATATGATTAGACTCAAATGCTCGACACTTGAATGCTTTGACACTTAATCATGTGAACTCATTCATACTATCACTCAACTTCTATATACCTACTTTCTTGAAACTTCTTATCTCTTTGCACATACATGTCCTCAGTTCCAACTATATCTCTTTGCACATACATGTGCTCAGTCTCAAGTGAATACTTGGTATGAGCGTTGTATGCTCAACCTTTTCTATATGACTCAGTCAGAGTTATGATTGTGTAATATTTCCTAGTAATTGACTAAATGTTTGGACACTAATAGGAAGCATAGGCTCAGAGATCAAAAAACCTTTCTTTTTTTGGCTTGAAGTGTTTCCTTTGATTCTTCTTCCTTTTCAAACTAAATTTATGCATGCAATTTTCACCACCATAGTGTTGGTCAAATAAATAGTATTGACAAATGAGTGTCAACACACTTAACCATTTTCATTATGTATGCTAAGTACATATTATATGCAAAGCCATAATTTCAATAAGTGTCAAGTCATAGTTAGTATCGAGAAGATTATATTATAGTATGTGCCAAGTGATCTAGGAATTTTTCATGTGCTAAGTAATAGAATCCTTCAAATGTTGAGCAACTCAGAAAAACATATGCCAAGAAATACAAGATACAATAGGTGCCAAGAAAATTAGGAAACATAGTTGATTTTGAGCAATCTAGAAATAATATGTGCCAAGCATCAGTAATACTTCATGTGCCAAGAAACACAAGATCAACATAAGAGTTTTGTATTTGCACAAACTAAGATGTAAACCATTTTTGGATCTGACTTAGACAAATTTTGGAGGAGAAAAAGCATAAGGACAAATCATTTACATTCCCTATGCAATCTGCATGCAACCAATCAAAAAAATGGTGAAGGCATGCAACCAATAAGAAAAATGAAAGTATGAGTGGAAATTTGAGATTCAATTTGGATCCTAGATCCATACCTAACCCTAGGTATTTGCATTCTTTATAAGGAGGATGAATGCACATTGTATGGATCAAAGAAAAATAGCATAAGGGGAGATTATAGTGAAATTTTAGTGTGAAGAGGAAAAGACTTAGTGCAAAGAACAACATTTATACATCTAGTTAATTAGAATAGAATAGAGGACATATTCAAAGATCAGATTGAGCAAGGATCATAAGAGAAAGAGTAGATCAAGTGTCTGAACCCAACAATTCAAGATTGCATTCAATGAAGTCAAAATTTCTAATACTCTCTCACAATTGTATTAGAAGTTGAAATCCTATGGTAATAGGTCATCTTAACAGGTAGGTAGAAGAGCCTTTGGAGAAGGTTAAGAAAATCCTATGTATTAGGTGGGTTTAACAACCTTTATGTAAATCATTTAATAGGGTGACACTTCATGTAAAGTGTTTGTAAATCCTTTCAGTAGGTCACTATTAACACAATGTAAAGCCTTTAATAGGGAAAAGCATCAGAAGTGGTTGAACTCATTGCTGCAATAATTTTTGTGGTTGTCATCCCCACCCTAGTTTTACCTTCTTATTCCTAGAGGGTTTCTGGGTCACCAAAATCTCTTGTGTTATGTGTTGATGCATGCTCTCATTTTATGTTTTTTTATTTGGATGCATGTTAATTTTAGTTATATGTTATTAAGGGTTTGAAATGATAACAATTGGTTACTTTTGATTCACTTCTTCCCATTTGAATATTCCAACAATTGTTATCAGAGCTTAGGTTCACATGAGGAGGAGCCTAACAGCTTGGAGAAAAAGGTCAAACGATGGAAGTCTTCAAACATGGGAAGATCATTAACAATCAAGTGATTGATGTGCAACTAGCTCTACACAAAGTAGAGGAAGCCAGGGAGGAACAGAGAAAATCTTTGAAAAGAAGAAAGGAGATAGCCATAGCTGAAAATGACATACACTACACGGAGATTGACAGCACAAACATATTTTCCAATGAAGACTCCAAGGAATTTGATGCAGCAATAATAGAATTAATGGAGAAAAATAGAGCACAAGCCAAAGAAATTAGAATACACAAGCTTGAACAAGAATCACAAGCCATGTTTCTTTGTGAAGTAATTGAACAAAGGAAAAGAGCTATTGAAGACAAGGTCATGATAGAAGATGACAAGAGAAATATCATCAATAGACTAGAAGAGAAGACAATTGAATTTGAAAAGATTTAAAACATGCAATTAGACACTTTGAGCTAGATGATGAATGCTCATCATGACCTGAACATGAAGGACATTGAGATATCCACCTTGAAGATGCAGAATGAACAATTACAAAATGAATTGAAGAGAGAAAAGGAAATAGTAGAAAGCTAAAATAAACCTAATGAGGCCATTAAGTTCTTTGAGAAATTGCTGAAATCACCAAGGGCAAGTAATGACACTACAAGACTTGGATAGATCAACACTAAACAAGGAGAATCATCCAAAACTGCAAAACAAAGAAGCAAAAAAGGTAAGAACACTAAACCTACTTTTCATTTTTGCGGTAAAAAGGAACATACCTCTAATGTATTCAAAAGCAAGAATATACATTAGCACGATAAGCCTAAAAATACAAACTTCTATCACAAATGCAAAAAACAAGGACATTTAGCACAAGACTATAGAACCAAGACCATGAGGACACCAAGATTTCAAGGCCATTGCTATAACTGCAAAAAATATGGACATAGAGCATTTGAATGTAGATCAAAGCCTATGTGGACACCTAATCAACCTCAAGGATAACTTTAAGGAACCCCCCCACCGCCCCCCTCCCAAAATTTATAAAATTGTGGTGAATCACATGTCATTTGGGTGAAAAAAAATTAATAGTGTTGGCGAATTATGCATCAATTGATGAATATTTGGTGGAATTTTTTTTAATAGTTTAGACAATTTTTATAAAATAATGGCGATTATAATTTTTTTTTAAAATAAAATTATTAATATTGATGGCGAATTATGTTTTAAAATGTAATTATGTTAAATGTATTATTTGAGAACTCAAACCGTCTGATGATCCAAGATCAATGGCTGAGGTTTAATTTTGGCCAACATTTCTTGAAGGAGGAAGAATTGTCGAGGTAGTCACTAGAATGTTGACACGTATCAAGGTAAGTTGTTTGTGGAGTACAGTGTCACTCATTAAAAAAAAAATCACATAGGAAAATGGGAATTTGGCGAATGATGATCGTTGAAAGAGACACTCAATTAATTCCATGGAAAATAAGAGTAAACATTAAAGAGAAATATGGGCGAAGAACTAGACTACCAAATAAAATTATGTAATAATAGTGGTGAATGTTTCGACCACTATATGAGTATTTTATAAAATTTGGGCGAATCGGTCAACTAGTATACGGTGTTTTTTTAAGCCAATTTCTATAGCCCAATCGGGACATATTAGCCAATTGGAAAATAATAGCCACTAAAAAAATCCTTGATCAACCTTCAAGAGGAATCAATCATGCACATCACTACAATTGGGATTACAACACCAGGTATAGCTATCACTATTTCCAAGAGTATGGACACATTTTAAAGGAAACTATAGCAGATGGTTAAATCAAACTACTTTTTTTTAGCTACTTGAAGACTGATCATAATAGTAGGAGCTATCCAATAAATGACAAAGCAGCCAAGAATAAATTTAATAAGGGAAAAGAAAAAGTTAATGTGGAACACATCAGGGAAGATATGAAGAAGACATGGTAGAAGAAAGGTGAATGCAACACATCAAATGAAGAGATCACTTCACCCAAGAGGTCAAGTGATCACACCTCAACAAATTAAGCACTAGAAAGGGACATGGAGCTGATACATATAAAGATGTATCATACATTAGCCTAAAAGAACATAGGAACACTACAAAGAAGAAATCTACATAAGTTAAGATGCCAGGATAAAATATGGAAGATGATGCTAAGCTACCTTTGGTTGTCGAGTAAAACTCCACTACATGCCGAGTTGAATAGTCTAGTGGATGTTGAGTAAAGAGATGATAGTAGCTGTTGAGTAAGTGAAATATAGTTGATGTTGAGCTGGAAAATCCTTTGGAAGCTAAGTGTACAGTTGTAAAGCATGAATGCAATAAATGCTAGGTTTTAAGCCTAATAAAAGTGAAAATCATTCATCTTTTATTCATTCAAACAAAGAGAAAAGATGAACAGAGTGATTAAGTGATTTTCTAGCAATCAAAAGGCAATTTACAATAATTCAATAGCAACCCAACTCCATTTCATCAATTTACTAGGTATTTCATTCAAGTGCCGAGTTACACAATTTGAAAAATTTATAAAGAGTAAACCCTAGTTTGGTTAAAGATGACATTTGGTTCTAAATCTAAAAAAGAAAAGGAAGGGTTAGAAATTCAACTAGTTAGCAATGAAGTTAGACAACCAGAGTTCAGACCCATCCCTAAAGTTACTTACAAAAATGATCTCGCTGGTGCCCCATCTATGATTCTTGATAAAGTAGTTATGGTTCAGGATGTACGCAAATACTAAAACTACAAGATAGGATCCATTGGAGATTTGGAGGTTTTCAATGCATTTGATAAGCTTTGTGAAAATGGGAAACTTGAGGATGACTTCTCCATAGTCAAAAAGAAGGGATTGACCAAAACCCTAGTTTTACCCACTATTTTTAAAATAGAATGGGTACACATTGTGTTGAACAAAATCCATGATGGATCCTTTTGGCTAGAAATTGGGCTAGTAAAGTTCACAAAGAAAACTGGCAATAGGGTCACTGGTATCCCAACCCTAGATCGGCACAAAACCCCAAGGAGTGATAAGAGGGAGGCAATTAAGAAAAACACTGGTGTCAAGTGGAACAACAGGGGTATGACCATTGACACCATCAAAGATCCCCTACTAGATTTTGTTGTCAAGATTATATCTCACAAATTTTATCAATCCAATAAGTTAAATAGTGTACCCTGTATAGCTATAGATGTTGCCTACAAGATAGTGAAAAAGGATCACACTTATGATCTTGTAGATTTGATGATGGAAAAAATCAATGAGAACTTGGGAGCCATAAGGAAATCCAAAGGGGCTTAATGCAAATTTGGTGTAGTATTGATTTGCATGTTCTTCTATATTATGAAAGAATTCCCCTCAATAGGCAAGGTGAGATGGAATCTAGATAAGACTATTGTTGAACAAATAAATGGATTCATTGAGTAGATGGGTGAGAATTTTGATGCCCAAATGACAAGTTATTTTGAAGATTTCAAAAAATCAATGAAATAGAGAATGAGAATTCCAGTCTCATTAGTGGAGAAACATTGAAAGGCCATTTATTTTCTAGTGGATATTGACTATACCTACATACATGTAGTCATCCCATGAGTTAGATGGCTTAGACCACTGGGCTATGAACTTGATGCAGATCAAGCTTCGACAGCTATTACAACATTGCTTGTAGAGGAAATTGATAAAAATGCAAAGCACTTTGGAACATATGACATTGTCAAATCAAGAGTGGTTACAGACCTCAAGACATCAACAACAATTAAGAAGAAGGAGAAGCTTGTAAAGAAGATAAAAAAGAAATTGGGTGTTGAAGAGACATGTACTATAGAAGAAGCAAAAGAAATAAGTAATGATAAAGAAGAAGATGGAAATGAGGATGAGTCAGAGAAAGGGCCACTTTAGTTAACACAAGGCCTAGGTGAAGATGAGGATGAAAGTGACAAGGCAAGTCAAGCCAAGGAATCATCCACTCAAACCAAGGTCACCAAGAGAAAGGAAAAAGCACCACCTACTTCTCAGTCTAAGACAAAGAAAGTGGCAAAGCCTGCACCTAAGAAGCCTAATACTAGAGCTACTACAAGGGCTACTACACAAAAGGAAAAGGAAGAGGTAGCTAAGAGAAAGGAATCAACTAAAAAGACTGAAGAAGAGCCAAAGAAAAGAAGAGAATTTGTGGCTTAACTTGATTCAGATGAAGAGAGGACAAAATTAGAAGACCACAGTTAGTTTAAAGTGGTAAGTCATCCACCAAAGTCTTCTATTGATAAATTATGTGCTAAGATTAGGAATGGAGACTTAAATGATTTGAAGAATGTAAATTTTAATAAGCTCACAAAAGATGAGCAAAATAAAATAGAGATATCTATCTATAATATGATGGTAGAATATAAACATACACCTCTTGAACTAGATAGTTCATTGCAAAAGGAATTATATAAGATTATAGAGGGAAAATGGCATTTTTGTCTACAAACTAAGAAAGAAATAAGGGAGTCTACCTTAGCAAAGATGTTGCTTGATTTGACTAAAAGTCAAATAAAAAATGTAGTCAAAAGGCACAACAGTAGATTTACTCCCAACTACAGGGAATTTAGTATTCTACAAAATAAAATTGAAAAGGCTATGAGCAAAACCACAAAAGTGTGGAAAATTATTTACAAAAAAATTGATGATGTATTTGATCAAGAATATAGGGAAGAAGCAAGTGCCAAAAAAAAGAAAATAAAAGAAGCAAGAAGAAAGAAGGTAGAGGAGAAGAAAGTAGAAGAGAAGAAAGTGGAGGAAGAAAAGAAGGATGAAGAAGAAAAAGATGAAGAAGAAAAGGAGGAGGAAATAAGTAAAGAAGAGGAAAAGGGGATAGGTGAGCAACAAGAATAGAGTGTACATGACACACAACTACCACCTCCTAGCCCTCCTCATTATACCATCACACCTATAGAGACAATCAAGATAAAGGATGTCATTGACACATCTGGTCAAAACATCAATCCATTAACTGTAGAGGATCGAGAAAATATCCTTAACCAATCAACATAAGAAGCTAGGCTATGTTCAAGCCCAATATTGGTTAGTATTGATCAACTCCAGAAGGTAGTAGTAAAATTAAAGGAAATCAAGGTGCAAACACAAGAACCACCTATGACCACACAATCTACTAGACTTCTACTTCTTCCATCACCATCTCCACCAAAAGAAGTCATAGTTTCACTTTAGGAGCTGAGTGTAGCAGCAGGGAATGATAAAGTTAAATCAGTCCAATCATTAGGTACAACCCCAACCAAAGTAATAACAAAAGAGAAACAAACTGAAGAGAAAGAAGAGACAAAAGATAAGGAGGAATCTGCAATACAAACTTTGGTTGAACTACCCAAAATAGGTACTCCTACAAAAAATCTTTAGTAGCTAAGCACTGGAACACAAGAATTGCAAATTAGAACACTAGGCTCAAGCTCCACCAAGGTAGCCAGGACAATTCATTATGGAATTCCTAAGCTTGATGAAGAAATAAAGATACCCTATTATAAATCTAGTACTCTCACTGAGGAGAAGATGAATGAAATTTAGAGTGCATTGGATAGAAGGAGTTAAGAGGCACTTAGAAAGGACTTCAAATATAGGCAAGCATTAAATTAAATCAAGGACATATTCATGGATGTCTTCAGCCTATAGTCTCCAGATGAATCAAGACTAATTATAGAGCAACTATCAAATATCGTTGATCAAGTAACAAATGATGACCATGAAACCAATGCCAAACCAATGGAATGGTTAGAGAAGAAATTCCAAGGCAAAGTCAATGAGAAGATATCAAATACTATCATTTTGCGACAAGTTGACCTAGCTAAGAAAATAGATAGAGTTAAAATTGTACTTGGAAACATATTCTCCCTTTACAATAAATTGTGTGGATTTTCCAATTTCAAACAAGAAATCAGCCATAAAATAATGAGCTTGGAGAGAAATCTAAAGATTTCTAGTATGCAATTCCCAACCAATCTAGCTCAAAGTGAGAAGCATATTGCTTAGATGCTTCACATTCAAATGGAACTAGCTGTATTATAAGCAGAGGAGGCTAATATAAAAGCTAAGTTAATGAAAATTCAATCCTCCATCACCCCTCACTTGGAAGTACTTCACAAGGAGCAAATGTATGCAAAGCCAGTCCTAAAGAAAGATCCCAATCTTTCTACACATGAAGGACTTGTAGACCTAGCAGCAAAGCTTGCAATCCAGCACAAGTCATTGGATACTATATTAAACAACTGGGATGCAGCTCTAAAGATACTTCTGGATGTTAATAGCTCATTTTTGGCTAAACATGGAATTACTCCATAGAACCCTTTGACATCAGTGTCAAAAAGGGGGAGATATATATTATAGGGGAAGAAATAATGTGTAATTACCAAATTTTGACAAATTTGATCATTCATTTATTTTGAAAATAAAGTGGAATGATTATATATAGCCAAAAAAAGGGGAGACAAGGAATAAATAAGTGAAGGATTTTGATAATCACATGGAATACAAGGACATCACATAGATCAGATACAACATTCAGGCTCAAAATGTAGAAATAGGTCAAAGGATAGAAAGGATCAAGCATATTGGTAAAGAATTTCAATTTCAAAGCCATAATCAACTCAGGGCGAGTCATAAGGTATACTGCTACTCACAAATTTTTGAAATTTTGCATGTAAGTTGAGTGAGTAAAGAATGTACTCAAAAAGGTTAGGATCATCAATGCTTAGTTAAGTGTTTTTGACACTCATGTCAAAGGGGGAGATTTTTGGTCAAATAAATAGTATTGAAAAATGAATGTCAACACACTTAGCCATTTTCATTATGTATGCCAAGTACACAATAGATGCCAAGCCAAAATTGCAATAGGTGTTGAGTCACAGTTAGAGCCAAGAAAATTATAGTATAGTATGTGCTGAGTGATCCAAGAATTTTTCATGTGCTAAGTAATAGAATCATTTAGATGTCGAGTAACTAAGAACAACATATGCTAAGCAATATAGGATACAACATCTACAGAGAAAACAAGGAAACATAGTTGATATCGAGCAATCTAGAAATAGTATGTGTTGAGCATTAGTAATACTTCATGTGCTGAGCAACGTAGGATCAGTAGAAGAGTTTGTATTGCACAAACTAATATGTAAACTATTTTTGGAGCCAACTTGGACAAATTTTGAAGGAGAAAAGGGATAAGGATGAACATTTACATTCCCTATGCAATCTGCATGCAACCAATCAAAAAAATGGTGAAGGCATGCAACCAATAAGAAAAATGTAAAGTATGAGTAGGAATTTGAGATTCAATTTGGATCGTAGATCCATACCTAACCCTAAGTCTTTGCATTATTTATAAGGAGGATGAATGCACCTTTGTATGGATGGAAGAAAAATAGCATAAGGGGGAGATTATAGTGAAATTTTAGTGTGAAAAGGAAAAGACTTAGTGGAAAGAAAAACATTTATAAATCCAGTTAATTAGAACAAAACATAGGACATATTTAGAGATTAGATTGAGTAAGGATCATAAGAGAAAGAGTAGATCAAGTGCCTGAACCAAAAAATTCAAGATTGCATTCAATCAGGTCAAATGTTCTAATACTCTCTCACAATTGTATTTGAAGTTGAAATCCTATGGTAATAGGTTAGCTTAACAACTAGGTAGAAGAACCTTTGGAGAAGGTTAAGAAAATCCTATTTATTAGGTGGGTTTAACAACCTTTATGTAAATCCTTTAAAAGGGTGACACTTCATGTAAAGTGTTTGTAAATCTTTTCAACAGGTCACTATTGACATAGTGTAAAGCCTTTAATAGGGCAGGCCTTTAATAGGGAAAACCATCAGAAGTGGTTGAACTCATTGCTATAGTAACTTTTGTGGGTGTCATCCCCATCCCAGTTTTACATTCTTATTCTTGGAGGGTTTCTGGGTCACCAAAATCTCTTGTGTTATGTGTTGATGCATGCTCTCATTTTATGTTTTTTTTACTTCGATGCATGTTAATTTTATTTATATGTTATTAAGGGTTTGAAAGGATAACAATTGGTTACCTCTAATTCACCCACCCCCCTCTCTCAGAATTACTCTTCCCATTTGAATATTCCAACACATAGTACCTATAAATAATGGGAATTCTTCCAACTTGTTTTTCTACACCATCACTTGTAGAAATATGGTTAGAACCTTGTTTTGAAATTTATTATATCCTTTCCAATTCTTCTTTCCATCATTTTTAAATACTTTACTTTTACCTACATATGCATGTTTTTTCTTAATATATCCTTATGTAATAAGTTGATCTTTATCTTAAAAAAACTTACCAAAATGATCAAATTCTTATTTTAGAGCATTAGGATTTAGTTGATTAACCCTTTTCCTTGAAACTTTAAATGCCTTGTGCAATCAAGGGAGCTTACTTTAAACCATCGCAATCAATCAATTTTTTTTTTAAAGCATTCTCAACACCTATTTTCTTCAATTTGGCATTAAAAAAAGTAACTTCATTGAAATAATCAGTCATTTTTTAAAAACAAGATGGATCTAAGTTCACCAATCTTTATTCTATATTGAATGTTCTATAAGTATCTACATATTTATAATCTTTTTCTAAATTCTCCCACAACTCTATAGGATCATCAACATCAAAAAACCTTTTATTGAGATTGCGACTTAAACCTTTACCAATAACACCTCTAGCTTGCTCCAACTGGCTCTTCCAAAACTATTTTTCTCTATCAGTTTGGGGTTCTTTAATCTCCCTACTCACAATCCTCCATAAATTATTTTCCCTTAAAGCATTCTTGATTACAACCTTCCAATCTACAAGAAAACTTCCATCAAATATAGGCAATGTCTCATTTGTAAAGCCCATGTTAGCCACAAAGAAATTATAATAAATATTACTCCAATAATATTTAAGGAATCTATTTCTAGCTGAATCTTGCTATGATATTATGTAGAAAACTAAAATATGAAATAATATATCACATCAACATAGGAGAAGAGTAATTGTTACAATAGATTGGAAGAGAAAATATTTTTGTTGAATTGGTGTGACCAATTACATTGTCTTTATTTATAAAGTGCATTTAAAACTTCTAGAATATTAATTGATAAGACTAAATTAAATTTTATCCCAACTAACTCTACGGGTGAGTGCACCAAGATGGTGTACAAAAAGGGGGGTATAAGTAGACACCTTATTTTTGAAAGTAGGTAAAGTTTAACTTGGACGAGACATTTGAGGTCATCCACTGAAAATTGCAAGATGTGTAAGTCATATAAATTTTAGTATTCTGAATCTACATTTTAAACTACTAGAGTTTTTTTTTGAAATGGATAAGATTAGATAGGTCAAACTCTATGTACACAAAAAATAGTTTTTGATTTATTTAGAAAATATATCATAGTTATTTTCATGTGTAGTACAAAAGACATAGTTATATTCTCTATTTTGCACATCTCTATTTTTAAATTTTTTTATGCATAGTTTATTTTTTATGAATAATTGAATTGACTACATCCTAAAATTTTGATACATGTTCATGTGTTGAGCATAAGGTACACCAAAACAATCAAAAATTGAAACTTTTTTGTTAAATGTGTATAGAATCAAGTGTAGAAAAATAATATATAGTATATTTTGAATTTTTTAAAGTATATCAAAAATTATTAAAAAAATTGTAGACACATGTATGGGAGGAATGTCAAGACATTGGTAAAAGTAATTAAATTTTACCATATTAATGTTGTCTAAAAATAGAAATCTTTATATTGTTAGAAAGCTAAGAAAATGTGTAAGATTATGGTGGGAATTCTAGAGATACCCATTTCACCATTAGCAAACCTGATGAAGAAAAAGATGAGAATTCATCTTAGAAGATGAAAAAATGTCTAAAAGAAAAAAAGTTGAGGGAAAATAGTCATCCAAGACCTTTGGGTCATTTCCCTATGCTATCGTCAAGCCATAAATTGATCAAGTTATTCAAAACTTGGTCAAGTTTTGAAGAACTAAATTTAGGCTTTATTCCAAAGGCCATAACTTTCATGTACGAAGTTCAATTGAATTTGTTAAAAATGTGTTGGAAATCTATTGAAGATCTCTACAACATGATATAGATAAATAAATCATATATCATCAAAATTTTATTTTCCATCAATTTGAATGAAGCATAATCTAAAATAGGTGGTCATTATTTTTCAAATAAATCATCAATAGGTAAACATGAATGGTAACATGTATTTTTAGTTCTCTTTGTCAATGACACATACACACACTCATTAAATAACTGAATAACACCTAATATATCTCTTACTAACTCCTAACCTCTCACATTTTTAACTAACTCTTAACCTCTCCCTCTATGTCTAACTTATTATCCATAATCTCTCTCTCTCTCTCTCTCTCTCTCTCTCTCTCTCTCTCTCTATATATATATATATATATATATATATATATATATATATATATATATATATATATATATATATATATATGACCCCTAATCTCTAACCCCCATTCTCTCTCTATGTGAAGTGCCCACTTCAAGGACTAAAGGTTAAGGGGGAGAGGGGGGTGGTTTTATAGATTAGGGGTCAGAAAGAGAGAAAATAGGGCATAGGAAGAGATAGAGAGAGAGAGGGGGGGGGGGATAGGATAAGGGAAAGTGTGAGAGGGATGGAGAGTGAGTGAGAGAGAGAGAGAGAGAGAGGTGAAGTGATGGAGAGAGAGATAGGGGACAGGATGGAGAGAGTGATAGGGGATTGGACATGGAGAGAGAGAGAGAGAGAGAGAGAGAGAGAGAGAGAGAGAGAGAGAGAGAGAGGGGGGGGGGAGGGAGATAGAGGGGGGGTAGGAATTAGTGAAAGAATGTGAGAGGTTAGGAGTTTGTAAGAGAGATATTTAAGGGTTTATTTAGTTAGTGAATGAGTTTGTGTGTGTGTGTGTGTGTGTGTGTGTGTGTGTGTGTGTGTGTATTTGAGAGAGAGAGAGAGAGGGAGGGAGGGAGGGAGGTAGGGGGGGAGAGGGGGAGAGAGAGAGAGAGAGAGAGAGAGAGAGAGAGAGAGAGAGAGAGAGAGAGAGAGAGAGAGAGAGAGAGATGGGGGGGAGAGGGGGGTAGGATAAAGAGGGAGAGAGAGATGAAGTGAGGGAGAGAGGATGAGAAGGGGATAGGATGGACAAAGAGATTACATGATAGGATGGACTAAGTGAGTGTGTGTGGGTGTGTGTGTGTGTGTGTGTGTGTGTGTGTGTGTGTGTGTGTGTGTGTGTGTGTGTGAGAGAGAGAGAGAGAGAGAGAGAGATTGGGGGGGGAGGGGGGTAGGGAGAGAGAGATGGAGTGAGGGAGAGAGGATGAGAAGGGGATAGGATGGACAAAGAGATTACATGATAGGATGGGCTGAGTGAGTGTGTGTGTGTGTGTGTGTGTGTGTGTGTGTGAGAGAGAGAGAGAGAGAGAGAGAGAGATTTTAGGAGCTTTAAAAGAGAGATATATTAGGGGTTATTTGGTTAATGAGTGAGTTTGTGTAATTTTTAACAAATTCAATCAGACTTTGGATGCGAAAGTTATGGCTTCTAGAGTAAAGCTTATTTTTATTTCTTCTAAACCTGATCAAGTGTTGCATAACCCAACTAGGTTTTGAATAGTCTAATAGGGTTTTGAATAGGTTTTTTGTCCTTGGTTTTGGATTTTTTTTGTGGTGTCCACTAAATTTTACACCATCTTGGTACACACACCCCTACACATGGATGGTTGCATGAGAGGATGGAGATATAGTCCACCAATTTATTAGAAAATGTGTGGAATTATTTGTATCTAATAACTATTTTAGTGGAGTCAACACTACTACTGTAGTCCAACTACAGATGTGGATAGTAGAGAATTAGTTTAGGAACTAATTTTTTCACATCTAGATCATCATAGACAATCTTATTTTCCCTAAGAATATTTAATATTTATTTTTATTTACTAATGTCTTTAGTGTTATGATTGCCCACTCCATTTGTTTTCCCACCTATCTAAGATATCTTGATCTTTCAGAAAATTGCTTGAATGAGAGAAAACCTTCCTTCCTTGACAATATATATTTTACATTTATACATAATAATAGCTTTAGTGGGACAATCCCACCTTCCATTTTCTCTTTCACATGTCTTACAATTCTTGATCTCACATAGAATCACTTTAGTGGGAGCATACCTGCTTCCCTCATCAATCTTTCTTCTTTAACTGAGCTTTCCCATAGTAGCAACCAATTCAATAGAAGCATACCAACTTCTCTTAGAAGTCTCTCTCTATTTAATTATTTATATCTTTATATGACAATCAACTAAGTGGTATCATTCTAGAATCTCTGGGCAATCTATCTTTACTAGATTGGTTGTTTATTGATAATAAGCAACTGAATGTGAGAATTGCCTCTTCATTTTCTCAACTTTCCTACCTCAACCACTTGCATGCTAATGATAATCATTTCAATAATACCATCTCTTGTTCTCCACTTCCACCTTCTTTATTTGAGATATCCTTTTCACTAAACCATTATAAGTATATTTCTAAAAATCTCTTTAATAATCTTACAAACCTATAATCTTTGGAATTATCTTATTGTGTTCTAAATGTTAGTACAACATGGATGTCACCCTTTGATTTATTTATCTTTAATGTCATGAGTATGTGTAGGATCATTGTGTTCCAAAAAGAGGTGACTTGCAAATTATGTAGTTTTGAAATGCCTCAAAGAATTTCAAAATCTATTCCAACATTTTTCGCACCCATCCTGATACCAAACCCAAAAACTAATACCTTTATAAGTCCTATTATATCTTTGGATAGCAACCATACATGGTCAACTTTAAAAATGTCCAAGAAATGTGCTTTTGGCCTATTCTTGAGTGTTTTTTACTTCAACCATATAGGTAACAACTTTTTTCATCCAAATTTGATGAAATGAAAATGGTTTCTTAAGAATGTTTTTCACTTTCCATAAATGTAATTTTTGTCAAATTACAAGTTTAGTAAGTAATTATTACTTATTTTCTAATGGAGTTATGTATAAACCATTGATTGACACACTGATTTAAAAATAACTATACTTTTGAAAGGTACAACATTTTTAAAATCCGAAAGATCCACCACATTCTATGCTTCTTCTATTATAAGGATAAAAAATAAATTTTGGAGAGTTTTGAATTAGTTAAGGTGGTGAAACATGAGAGTTTTTTTTAATTCCAAAAATACTATAGTAGAAAATTAATATTTAATTTTTTATTTAGAATAAAAAATCAAAAAATATGCTTCACATCTGTGAATGAGTCTAATTCTTATATCTAGAATCTTATTTAAAAATATTATCATTTGATTTTGATTAAGGTGCTCAGACATATGTCTACTTCTTATTTTTGTCCTGAAACTTTTGTATTGATGCATTAATATTAAAAAATTTGGTCAATCAATTTTTATCTTTTTTAGATAAGACCTAGTAGTTTAGAAGCTAAATTTAATTTCCTCAAGATTTTCTTCTATCAAATTTTTGATAGAAAGTTCATAAAAAGTTTGAAAATTGCACATCAAGTTGACATAACCCTGATTTGTTGATTTTTATTGCTACTTAAAGGCATAGTTTAGATTCTAGTGATACTACATATCCAGTTTCCATCTTTGATTTCAACATAGTTCTTACTATAATACTTGCAAATACCCAATGCTAATCTTGTGGGCATAATTCCTTCTTGGCTATGGGAAAATATGCCTCGATTGGTATATCTAAATCTTTCAAGAAATATTTTGAAAATGTATCATTGGTCTAGAAGATAATCTAGATATCATGATGCTTCAAGAAGACATATGTCAAAATTAAGAGCTAATGATGGAGCCCAAAAAAATGTTCAATAGACAATGAATGGAGACAATTTAAGATAAAAGTAACTAAGCCATTAATGAAAAATGCAAAATGTCAACATTTCAAAGGGTTCAAAGTATAAGGCTTGCGAAATAGTGATAACTTCCCTATTTTAGATTACAACTTTTCAAAAGTTTGCAAAATCACGATTTCATTTACAACTAAAAATATAAGCTCTAAAATTGTGATTTCAAAAAAGCATTTGTGTAGGCTTTGTGAAGTTCAAAAAATTGCAATTTTAGAAATGATCCTAAGATGAAGGTGTAGAAAGACAAAAAGGGTTTCATTTTAGTTCCTTTTAAAGAGACAACTAATTAAATAGTTTTAAAGTCCTTGGATGATGGGAAAAGCTGGGCAATTTATGAAGTGAATGTGTGTGCAAAAAGTTATGGATCATCAATGTGAAATGAAAATAAAGTAATAGTTTTTGGAAAAAATGAATATTTTCATGCAAGAGAAGCTGAGATACTATTTCAGTCTCATAATGAACCCCATTTCTCCTAGAAATGGGTACCCCCTAGTATTTTTTAGCTTTCTAGATCCCTAGTTTGGGGTCTAAGTCTTTTTTAGGTTTCTACCTGGCATTTTTTTAAAATTTGGCTCTCTACTAGAAAAGCCATTTTTATGGGAACTAGATATGTTGAGGACAAAGAATCAATTTTTATAGAGAAGGGCACACTAGTGCATATAGGCACCTAGCGCACCTTTCAAGTTGCACTAGTGTGCTAAGGTCACCATTGCAAGAGCACTTCCCTTTGGAAGTGTGCACCTGCACACATGTGTAGATGCACACGTCTAAAGGTGTACACCATCCTACACCTATAAAGACTAGGACCCCCATGCCCCTTCCTTACTTCATGTTCTCCTTTTGTCCTCTGATGAGCGCATCTCCATACCTCCAGAGGTGTGCTATTTTTAAAGACCTACACACATGACACACACAAAACAATGTTAGAAGGTGTGCACCTTGCATAGCTATCTAAGGTGTGCAAGGTATACACCTTTTTTTCCACTAACAAAGGAAAAATTAAACAAAACATTTAAGGAAAAAAAAAAATTTAATATCACCTAAGTGAAAGGTGCACATGTGCACACCTATCTAAGGTGCACACATGCACACCTTTCATAGACAAACCATATTCTCCTAAGTGTTGTAAGAGTGTGCACATAACACACCCCACAAGGTGCACAATGTGCACACACTTATTTAAAACTTTACACTTTTGTGTTGAAGTTTTGCACTATAAGGGTGTGTACCTAGTACACCCCACAAGGTGTGCTAGGTGTGTACCCTTAGTATTAAAGATGTGTTGAAGGGGAAAGGTGCACCTAGCACACCCTTTAGGTGTGCAAGGTGAACCAAATTTTTCTATTAGAGATAAAATAGGTTTTAAATGTTTTCTATAGTTTTTACATTCTGGGTCATTTTTTTTCATAACTAGGCTTTGTTTTAATTAAAATTTTCAACCTTCCAAACTAATGGACTTTTTTTGTATAGATTAAATGGCTTCCTCCTCATCCTCCATCACTACAAATATGGCTTTGAAACCAGTGGTCTTCAAATTTCAAGGTTTTCTACCAAAGTCACACTTCCAAGATGCATATTTAGAGATTTGAGATATTGAGCTAGGCTATATTGACTGGAATGCATTCATAGTGCTATGCTACAAGCCAAATGAAATCCCCCCTATGGTATTTTCACTTATTAGATCAAGACTAGTAAATGCAGCATCACAACCAATTTTAGTATAGTCTTCAAAGCTGATTATGATATTGGCAGAAAACTATGTTTCAGAGAAGAGAGTTGTAAAAAGCATAACTGGAGAGATCATCTTGGATCTGAGGCCTAAGAACATCAAGAAAGTATTTCATCTCCCAAGGGAAGATTAGTATATAAGAATAACATATCATCAAGCAAAAAGGTGGTATAGAGAGCATGGAGAGGAAGCATCAGAAATCATTCAATCCTCATATCTCATTGATAAGGCTCCTCTTGGATGAAAATAGGGTAAAGTAGATATGATGAGGGGCTATATGAAGGATGATATCAGATATTCTATAGTTCTCTTGAGTAGAGCCATGGGATTGCCAATAGTAGGGTACTTGAATATATGATGGTACACTTCATTGGAACTATAAAAATAGTGAAGATGCTAATTGATTGGGCCTCAATTCTCAGTGAGAACTTAGACGAACAACTAGTTGTGGTAAAAAAAAATCAAAGGTTCTATATGACATATTATTTTGTGTACCTATTAGCTACAAGAGCAACAGATTATCCAAGGTTGTTCAAAAAGGGCAACTTGCAAGATACTAATGCATGGCCTTATGTAGTATACCCCCAGTTGGTGAGGAAAATGTTTTCAAATCAAAGTAAATAATATAGAATAGTGAATGATACCTTCATTTTCATAATCATCTAATTCATTAAGGGAGATTATGTGAAAGGGATTTTAGAAGAGGCAAGAGAAAAGATTATAGAAATTAGTGCCTACTACATCCAATTTAAGACATTCACCTATTTTAGGCTAGCGGGTATGACTATGAATCCAAAGAAGCTCCCTAGGTATCTGTGTGATAGGATGATATTGTTGGAGATTGCATGAAAACTCTTGTCAACATATGAGAGAGTGAGGAAGCAAAATAAGAAGACCTTGATATGGCCCATCACTATAGGTCCATTTAGTGTTAAAAGAAGTAGGATATCACAACTTTTGAGTCAAAATCCCTTGGAGGATTATAACTCTCCTTGTCCTTATTTTGATAACATTGGTAGAGTTTAGTACTTAGCAGGAAAATAGTTCCAACATGAAGGTGCCATAGAGGATCATTGGATGAATACAGTGGATGACTAAAAAATCCAAATAAGGGATTATTGTAGGATAACTCTCTATTTGGTAGATAGTTCCTTGAAAATGAAGGTCCAATTAAATATTGTGCAGCAAGACACTGGAGAGGTTTTAGATCCCCTATATAACAACGAAAAGATATTTGATTGACCTATCATCAATGTAGATATTGATAGAGAACAAAATCCAAATATCAATCATAGAGCGAGGCATGTCATCTAGTTAACTAAGGAATGGATCAAGAGACCATTCAAGATGGATCCATTCTACAAATTGTAGTTTTCCAAGCTATAGCTCACCCAATGAAAGGTAAAGGAGCCAAGATGACAATGTTAGCATTCATAGCTCAGTCTCCAGTAAGGCCAAAAATAATGCATCAACTTGATAGAGAGGTTGGATACTTGAGTAAAAGTGTAAAGATGTGTCACCTTTTAGGTTGACTTATCAAAATGACTTAATTTGAGTATTTCTATCTAAAATTCTTTTGTTTTTAAACATCTAATCTAGATAAATTGTCATGCCTAACCACTACTTTGGGTTTTTCTGCTTTCTAGGACCTTGTTGTTGTAAGTCCCTTGCTGTTGTTATCTTTTTATTTCTATAAGAACTTGGTTATTTTACTTTCCTTTGAAACACGAGACTTATGCTGAACGTATTTTCTATTTTGAACTATGTTGTTAACAGTGATGGTGATTTAGGATTTTAAGATTTGAAACTAGTATATAAATAATTTCATGATGATTGGATAACAATTATGTTTATTATTTTTTAACTCATTGTAAACTGCATTCTGAGTTTGAATGCTTTGGAAAGAAAGTAAATATATATTGTATGTTTAATTTGAATGTTAATATGTTGTATATATATTTAGAACTTGTCATTGTATTTTCGTATGTGTGACTGAGAAGGGATTGAATTATTTCATTGGATTTGTTTTCAAGTTAGCATATACGCATATGATGTAATGGGATTAAATACTTTATATTGCATATACCTTTGAGATGGTTTTAATTCATAACTTATATTCATTTTGTTTTAAAGGGTTTGATAAACCACTATTTGCATTGCATATATATATACTTTTTTTTAAAGGGGCTAAATACCCTAAGTTGTGATTGGCATAAACATTTTTATTTTAAAAAAAAGGGTTTAATTACCTCTTAAGCATCATGTAACCCTAAACGGATATCGAATGCCATGAAAGACGATACATATTCATTGTGTTAAAAGCCAAATTCATGGTAGTGGTTTTGACACTGCCAATACATGGCTCTGTGATTCTTGATGGGTATTGAATGCTTGTATTTGAGGAATAATGGCACTTAAGGTTTGGTTGGCCATTTCTTGTTGTGAGTCAGGTTTTTTGTAGGATATGGGCTGGAAATTGGGTCGCATTGCTCTATTTGGCTTAACATCTCTAATCTTGTTGCTAAGGTATTAGCATAATGTTGGTTATTGTTGGGATTCTTCTGCTAAACCCCATTGTGAAGTCGTTTGTGAATTATTATGTGTAAGCTATGTGGAGATTGTTATCAGCTTGATTCATCTTTTGGGGCTTTGGCATCAAGTTAAATTGCAAAGCATTTTCCATCTTCAGTATTCATGTAGGGGCAATTTCTTAGCCTACTCTCTCTCAATTTACAATTGCATTTTGATATCGATTAGCATATTGCAAATGGTTATCAAATTTTCTTGATGTGAAATTTTTATTCAAGGATGGGTATATGTAGAGCATGGCACGGTGTGCAATGCTTAGCCCTGTATATATCCACCTTTGAATGTGGAGTATGGAGATATCAGTTTGGAGGTCGCTATATGTATAAATTTGGGCTTTGCCCTAAACATATATTTCTTCTCCAAGTTAAACTCGGTCAGAGCCTCATCCTTGTGTCAATTAGTTGTATGTGATTATGTTATATTTTGGTATTTGGTTTGATAGGGCTGAGCTCTGAGGAACCCATATCTTAGAATACATAGATATGTGTGGTTCGGCCACAGACACAAGCTTGCATTAGGTTGTAGACATGTGACTGATTAAGGGCACAGTCACTCTATTTTTAAGATATAAATGATTTAAAATAAGGTTTATGTCATTGTTAAAAAACAATATGTTTGAATTCTATAGCTCGGTTATTGTATATTAAAACAGTAAGATAGTGAACAGTATGGGATAACTGAAGGTAATGACATTGTGTCAAATAGTTAATAGGAAGCTTGAATTAAGTAGAAAAATTTCTTTGCGACAGCATAATTTACCCATTAATTTATAATAGAAATTGAGTCTTAATTAACTGTTGTTTTTTGGTATTGTTCGCAATTGAATAAGGCATTATTTTATAACAAAGACATAGATAGATGTTGTTGTATCACTAGGGTCATTATGTGAACAGCTAGTGAGCATCTTATAGTTTAGGGATTTTACATCTTAATCACTTTTGGGCATTGACATGATGTAAGTTACATTGCATATTTGTGAGTCGTATTTTGAATTGATTTCATATATTGTATTTTAATATGCTGATTGTAGTTATAACTGGGTGGTATCTTATTGTTAAACAGTGGTAAAACTTCAACAGACACTTGGATATTCAATAACATTGTAAATAATCATTTGCTAAGCATTGGCTGCACTTGGATTCAATTATGTTTGATTTTGCTATGAAGTGTCTTAATAGCATTTACGAATTGTTGTGAGATAAGATGTTTGAAATAGAATCTTGTTTTATAAAGATGTATTTCTATTCATAAATGAAATGGAAAGTCATTTTAAGTAATGAGAGAGATGATGATATATGTTGGTGATATGTCATTTAAAAGAAAGAATATCATATGTACATTGTTTTATTATCTTGGTCATTTCGAATGATAAGTTTAGTTTATTATAACAGTAGGAATAAGTAGTATAGTACTACAACTGGTAAATATCTTTAAACTAATATAACAGTTTAGTTATATTTACGAGATCGTAATATTGTAGTATTTATTTCTGTTGTTAAAATAACCTAAGCTTACTTTCAAATTTAATAGTAAAAGATGAGATTTTCAAATAGATGAGAATGTAATATTATAAGAAAACTAACTTGTTATTCACTGCATGTGCATTCTTAGAATATGTAATGCCCTGCCAAGGGATCCAAAGCATTAACATAGAATTTCACTAAGTTTGGTAGCATTTTTTTTTAAGTTTAAACATGAAAGTAAATACCACATATAACTTAAGCACCATAGCAGAAGCAATAGCAATGTCCATGTAAAAATAAGCATAACATACACAACAGGTTACATTCTTTAAGGATCCCTTAACATTGGATTACATCTAAGTCAACTAACATTATTGAATCCATCTAATATAACAACCACATGAAATAATAATGATAAGTCCAATGTTTATATAGTATATTTCAAATGCTCAATCATCCACTATACATGTCATAGGGCATGACAAGCTTAAAAGAATATACATATGTGGAATAAGGTACATCATCCTATTCTAATCCATGATACATCAAAGTAAAGATAATCACATGATACACATGATACATCATCATAGAAGATATAAACAACCAACATAAAGATCAAACATAATAAACTAAGTGCACGGTTCCTCCCAACCGTTAATAGCATCATTAGACCATCGTGGGCCCTAGCCATCCCTCTGTGCATAACATTCCAAATCATCGAAGAGATCATCGATATTAACATAGTAGGAATGTCACTCCTAACATATACTATATCATATGCAGAAATTAATCTAATATGAAAATATAAGCATAAGATAACATAATCTAACATATGCTAATCATCAATGAAAGGATACATATCTGCCATCATGAAGGACGCATTAGCCACGATGTCTCAATGAATCAAGCAAATGATAAGAGTGGAAAAACACTACCACCCAACTGCGTGGTACCTAAATGGTCCACTCCCACCGTGCTGAGGAGATAATCTCAAGTCCAAAATAGGCTATCCAAAACACATAGCATAGACCTCTAAAAGACCAAGAATGTTAAAAGTATACTAACTCAAAGGTTCCAAGCACAAAATCGATATCTAATTCCTAGAGGCACACAATGACATGTAGGAACCTACTATGCAAGCGAGAAAGTGTCATCGCATATATCATGTACAAGTTACCCTGGCAGTTAGCTAGACTCCATGGGTCCATATTGATCCTCATGCGGCCACTAGTATCCTCTCATACTAACAAGGCATACTATGGAATGCAAGGTCGCAATCATGCATTCTCTCTACTCCCATCCTAGTCTATACAAGCACTTGAGGCATGGGCGAGAACAAAACAATTATCTTTTTAAGTTCATTTAGTTTGTATTAGGTGTGAATTTTTTCACTTATTAACCAACTTACAATGAGTTACCCTGGCAGCCTCTTAGAGCCTCGACCCCCATTACAAGCCACTTCCTAACACTACAAGCAGATAACCTACCTTAAGCTCATGCAATCATAAATATCAAAATCATAAAAGATAATCCATAATAAGAACATCAAATATGCATAAAAGCATCAAATCTCCATGAGCAAGCATCCATAGAAAATCATGACCACAACAGCTCTCTATTGGCAACTGAAGTATCACTGATAATCAAAAGTATCCATTGGTTCTCAATAACCAAAATATATCTCAAATCATATTGATTGAAGACTCCAAAATGGTTGAGTCAAAGCATGTCACAACATGACATCATAAATCAACATTTTAGTCCCATCATGGTGACTAGAAAATAAACCAAGGATAATTGATCGATGACTCAAAAATGATTGGGTCGAGTGTCTCATAAATAAGAATATCAACTATAACAATCAGATTACAAACATTACATAGAGCATTCCATCGCATAACCATGGTTGGGTTTATAAAGATCGAAAATAAGACATCATCATGACATCACAATCATAACCCCAAGCCTCTGGTAGATGTCCTATAACTGCTCAACACTAGTCAACCCAAAACCCAAAATAGAAGCATAAAGAAAACACAATGCAAGCACATGTTTTAGTTTTGCTAAAATTACATACTTGACTCAATTTTCTAATTGATCTAATAATATATTTTTTATGTAAACTTTGTTTGAAGAATGACATTCCCAATGAATCCAATATTATCAACAGAATTTGCATATTTCAAAACTTCGATTTATAACACGTTCTAATAATTAACCTTAATTAAACTAAGTTTAATTAAGTTAATTATTAATATCTATTCATAATAATTGATAAATTATTAATTATATTTTAAAATCTTTTATCTTTTACAAAATAATCCATCTATACAAATTATTTTAAATAAAATAATTATTTATAACTAATATACATATACTTATATATATATATATATATATATATATATATATATATATATTTATTTATTTATTTATTTATTTATTTATATTTATATATATATATATATATTTATATATATATATATATATATATATTACAATTAATAACCAAAGCCAAAGCCAAATTATATTAAGTCACCGCCGCTTACATAGCGCTGGTGTGTGCGACCAAACCGTCATAGGTACTCTGCATCTGCAGGTACCCTACGACCACTACCAGATGGTAGTACCTTGTCGCAGGTACACTGCGCATGTAGGTACCCTATGACCCGCTCAAGTAAAGAATAGTGGGGAGAAAGGGGGGGGGGGGGGGGTTTACGGGGTATAACCCACCCCTCCACACTTTTTATATGCATTTTTTTTAAAATGACTTTACCAACAGTCGCCCAAATTTATATCGTTTTCTATGTAACATTTTTAATAAAACATTTGCAGTTTGCGATTCAAAATGTTAATAAAGTTTCGACACTATGATTTATCAAATACGATTATTATATATATATATATATAAGTATATATATGTGTGTTTATATATATGTACTTGTAGAATTTAATCAAATATCACAGCATATATATATATATATATATATATATATATATATATGGAGATGCAAAAATTATAAAGATGTATATTTTACAATGAGCATATACACAATTTATTTAAAGGTTCCAATTTTTAAAAAAATTCTATAAACTTTTTGATCTCAAATTTACCCAACAATTCATCTAATAGATTTGGCTACAATTTAAACTCTAGCCTCGTGTTCTCTTCAGATCTATGCATATAATCAATTTTAACTACTCATATTGAGAATGCATACAAACAAAATAGGTAAATCCTCAGAAGACATATGGAAGACACGAAGAAGACAGGAAGTGCAAGATGCAGAAATAGGATAAGTAAAATCATAAGAATCTACTCAGATTCTAATGCTAAATCACTCTTCCTCAGAAAACCCGCAGAGCAAGCTCCTCCCTTCCTCAAAGTTCTCGAGTCCTCCAATGCTCCAAAATGCTCTCCAAACACTATGTCTAAGCTTCTAGGAATGCCTGAATATAAAGAGCTCTCAGGAAACACCTATAATGTCTCTAGAAACAACTAGAAGGTGTCACCAACTAAGCATGTGTCTTTTCCAACCTTCTAGATGAGTCATAAGGTTGTAGACACCATGTGCTTAATTGATGCACTAACCCCCATGTTGTTGACATATGAGAAATGAAAAAGTGTGTTAACTCCTAGGCAAGCTTATAACTCTAATTTAATTTTTATATAACTTCTATTTAAATTTTTATAACTTTTATTTTAATTTTATAATTATTATTATTATTATTTATTTATTACTTTATTATTATTATTTTATAATTATTATTAATTTTAATTTCTAATTTTCTTTTATTTAATTCTTTTTCCTTAATTAATTCTCATTTAATTAATTATAATCAAAATATCAAAGATCATGATATTATATTAATTTTCTCCAAATAATTAATTAATTAAATCTATTTATTAAGATTTAATTAATAGAAAATTCACCATAGACCTCCAAGATAAAATATGAAAACCCATCACAGAATAATTCACACAAAATCAGTTTAAAGGGTTAAAAATTACGAATTATGTCATCCGACCCATTCGGAAGGTAAAGTATCTAGATACTTGTCCTACCTCACTAGGACAAATGGTTTAAGGGTTTGGGATTTGGACTTGAGAATTTATCTCCCTTCTCTTATCATTGAGATAGTGTAATAGGGTATGCTCATCCTAGCAATTCAAGGAAGTCAATACCCGGTACCTACAACCTGCAGAAAAACCATGCATGTACATATAGCATATATAATGCTAAGCTAAACAGACAATGGTAGGAAGTGGTGCATTGTATAGATCCCCACTAAGTAGGTGACTACGACTCCCTTCCTTAACCATATTAGAAATGCCATACAATATGAGCAAACACATACACCATACACATGCAAGTATGGGGTAAGTATCCATGATAAAATACATGAGATAATAAACCATCTAACTAATCATCATCATAACTAAAAGAAATGTAATGATCATCATGCATACATGAAATGTAAAGTCTAAATGATCTCATCATATATCAACTAAATCCATAACATAATGTTTGATAGTCTTAAAACAATACTACTAATCCATCAACATAAAACTACTCTAACATAGTCTGATAATAATAGCAACAATGTCCAAAAAGATGTGAACGAGGGTAGGCACTACATCCACCCCCCTTGGATTAGGCTTACTCCTGGAAGCCTACAAAAAAGTAGGGATATAACTCCCGTAATCTAGTTGCATCCTCCCATGTAGCTGAAGAATCATCAGTAGGGTCCCATTGGACCCTTACCTACTCAATGGTTCAACCCCTGAGGGTCAATTCTCACTTCTCCAAAATACGAACTGGCTCCAAAGCCAGCTGTCTATCCTCTACCTATAACACATTCCAATCAAGAACATGTACAACATTAGGAATATATTGTCAAAGCACTAAAATATGGAAAGCATCATGAATGTGAGCTAGGCTAGGCGGTAGAGCAAGGCGGTAAGCAACCGGGCCAATCCTCTCTAGAATCTCGAATGGTCCCACAAAGCGAGGTGGTAGCTTAGAACCCTTTTCATATCAGATTAGAATCTTTCATGGATGCACTCTCAAGAAAACCTTATCACCCACAGCAAACTGCTTATTTGTCCCATGAGCATCAGCATACTTCTTCTGCCTATCCTGTGTCGTAGTCAAGTGCTCACGGATACGCACTACTTGTTGCTCCATATCACGAAGCATCTCAAGACCCAACAGGATGCAATCCTTAAGACTATCCCAACTCAAGGGTGTACGACAAAGAAATCCATATAATGCTTGAAATGGTGCCATGCCAATAGAACTATGATACCCATTGTTGTAAGCAAACTCCACTAGGTAGAGATAGTCCTCCTAATGTGTCTGCCTATCCATCATGTACATCCATAACATATCTTCCAAAACCTGATTCACCCTCTCTTTTTGACCATCAATCTCTAGATAATATGTTGAACTGAAATTTAACTACACCTCAAGCTGATGCTGCAGCGATGTCCAGAATGCAGATGTGAATACATGATCCCTGTCAGAAATGATCTTTCTAGGAATTCCATGTAATCTCACAATGTCACGCATGAAGAAATTGCCTATAGAAGCTATTGTGTAAGAAGACATGATCAGTGAAAATTGTGCCACCTTAGTCAATCGATCAACAGTGACCATGATAGCATCATTACGACGAACAGTCATAGGTAATCCTACTATGAAATCCATGGAGATGATATTCCACTTCCAAGAAGGAATGAGATTTGGTTGCAAGAGTCCAGCTGGGTGCTGATGTTCTACCTTGACTCTCTGACACTCAAGACACCTAGCCACAAAATCATTAATGTCTCGCTTCATCCCAGACCAAAAGAACAAACATCTCAAATCAGCATGCATCTTCTTGACACCTAGATGTGTTGAGTAAGGTGTACGATGGGCTTCTGCTAGAATCAAGGTGGAAAGCTCATCTAGTAATGGCACATAAATCCTCCCCAAATGTCTCAAAAGACCATCTGACTCTCAAACATAGCTTGCAAACTTACCTTCCAAAGGTCTTCCTGAATCTATCTCTCTGCACACTTTCTGATACCAAGAATCTGTAGGAAGTGCTTGAAGAATCTGACTCCTCAAATCCACACTAAGAGTCATAGATGATATAACATGTCTCTTGCGACTCAAAGCATCTGCCACCACATTCTCCTTTCCTTGAATGTACTTAACCTCAAAGTCATACTCACATAGAAATTCCATCCATCATCTCTGGTGAGCATTCAAATTAGGCTGAGTGAAAATGTAGTGAAGACTATAATGATCGCTATGTAGCTCAAATCTATGCCCCAACAAGAAGTGTCTCCACCTTGTCAAAGCATGAACTACTACTGCTAACTCAAGATCATGCATAGGATAATTTAGCTCATGATCCTTGAGCTTGCATGATTCATACGCAATCACCCATCCATTCTGCATCAAAACTGCCCTAATCCCTTCTAGGGAAGCATTTGTACATACCGTGAAATCACCTTCTAGATCAGGTATGGCTAAAATCGGTGCACTAGAAAAAAGCTCCTTGAGCTTCTAAAAAGCTTCCTCACATTTCTCTGTCCACACGAACTTCTTTCCTTTCCTCTAAAGAGAAGTGATAGGATGTGCTATCCTAGAGCAGTTTTGGACAAATCTCCAATAATAACCAACTAGACCCATGAAACTACAAATCTCTGACACATTAGTCAGTGTAGGCCAATCTATTATCACCTCAATCTTTGCAAGATCCACTAAAATACCATCACCTGAAATGACATGCCCTAAATACTGAATCTCTGATTTGAAGAATTCACATTTAGCTGCATTGGCATAAAGCTGATTGTCTCTTAAACACTATAAAACCAACTGCAGGTGTTCCTCATGCTCCTTCTGAGTCTTAGAATATATCAATATATCATCAAGAAACACAAGTACAAACCTATCTAGATAAGATTGTAACACACCATTCACCAAACTCATGAAAACCAATAGAACATTAGTCAACCCAAAAGGTACCACTGTGAACTCATAATGCCCATAGCGAGTTCGAAAGGTGATCTTGTGAATATCTTCTTCCTTAATGTGAAGCTGGTGGTATCCTAACTTAAGGTCAATCTTGGAGAATACTATAGCTCCCTTGATTTGATCAAATAAGTCATCAATCCTAGGTAGAATAGTCACCTTATTCAACTGTCTGTAATCAATACAAAGGCACAAAGAACAATTTTTCTTCTTCACAAAGAACACTAGAGCTCCCCATGGTGATACACTAGGTTGAGTGCTCCCTTTGGCCAAAATTTCCTCTAGCTGAAGATGTAACTCACCCAATTCCTATGTAGTCATATGATAAGGAGCTTTAGAGATAGGCTCCGCTCTAGGAATCAGATCAATGCTAAAATTGATGTCCCTCTTTAGAGGCATGCCTAGAATCTCACTTGGAAATACATCTGCATACTCTTGTAAAATTAGGTGATCTAAAGTCTTCCTCACAGGATCTTCCTCATCAAGATCATTTACCATAACAACAAATATCTAACATCCCTTAAGAAAACTCTGCTTCATTTGCATAGCAGAAATCATCCGTAGAGATATAAGCCTTTGTATTCCAACTATCTTCACATCATTCCCTTGGTCATCTTGGCACATAATAATCTTCTTCCTACAATGATCTATGAGATCCAAGCTAGTCCATGCCTTAAACCACATCATAGGAACCAAGGGGTATGACTCAAAGATCCACTGCAATATCAAAGCTTCCTAAGCTAAGCCCACACTTATGAACTATAGAATCTGTGGAGACCTTAATGCTTGAGACTAGTTCCACTTGCCAACCATGATCTTGCTTCACCATATCCAGCTTACACTTAAGTACTATAGATGGTGAAATAAATGAATTTGTAGCTTGTGAATCAAACAACACTGAAAGAGATATACCTCAAATAGCACCTATGGTCTCAACCATTGTTCCTTGATGATCTACCTGACGGTGATCTACTGCTGCAAATACTCTATGAGCTCTACCTACATCACCCACTATAGGCTCTGAAACTATAGGCCTCGGTCCTAAAAACTAAGGTGCTCATTGTGGAAACTGAGCTACATAATGTCCAATCTATCCACATGAAAAATATTTTGTATTTAAGTCTGATCCTTTACCCATAGGTGGTACATTTGATTGCTAACGGTTATTCCTGATAACAAAAGACTGACTGCTCTGAGCTGGCTAATTGGGTTGATTTTATTTATTGCATTGAGTATTGCAGTTGTTCTTGGAATTAGAACCTTTTCCACCACCTTGAGCCTAATAATTCAATCCCTTCTATTGTTGTGTTTGTTGAGACTGCTACTGATATTGTTTTCCCTTAGAGAAAGAAGGCTTCTTATTACCACCTGAATTGGAGTTGCCTTTAGATCCTGATGTTGTTGGCGCTCCTACAAAACCTCCTTGACCAAGGTTGACACATTGCTCAACAATGATAGCTCGACGTACTGCTTCCTTGAGGATTTTTGGCTCAAATACCTTGACACCCCCAATTATACGGTTATTCAAGCCCCTAATAAAGTGTTGTGTCAACTGAGCTGAATTTTCACTGAATCCTAAAAAAGACATGAGCTCATAAAACTTATGCTCATACTCAGTCACTGACATAGTGTACTGCCTAAGATTATGAAACTCATCAGCCCTTTTCTGCTTCCATTCCTCTGGTAGGAATCGTTCACAAAAACTTTCTAAGAATAGTTCCCAAGTGACACTGCTCATATCGATTCCTAGCTTCTTCTCCTCAATTGTCCACCAAGTGGCCCCAAAATTCTCCAAATTGGTGATCATAAATCTTGCCTTAACATTTTTGTCAAAGTCCTGCATATCAAAAATCTTGTCGAGGGAAATAAGCCACTGCTCGACCACATAACTAGAACCTTGCACATTGAAAGGCTTGACCTTGGATCTTGAAAGATCCTTCATCTGAGTGGACACAATGGACCTTTGACGATCCTTCCGAGGACTCCTAGACCTAGGTCTATGCTCTTATTCTGTCTGGTGTGCCTTGGGCTGATCTTGAATAGGAGGTAGATGTTCTAGAATAGTTTGCATCATCTGCCTCAAACCAACCTCTTCAGACTTAGCTTGGTCCTCTCTACGGCTCTCTTCGTGCTGCCTACTAGCATGCTCTCCTATGCTTTCTTCATGAGCAGATCCCTTATGGGCAGACTCATGGACACTGATAGCTCGGCCATGACCATGGCCTCTACCACAGCCTCTACCAAAAGACCTAGTCCCAGATACCATCCTACAATAGTACAAAGTACTATTACAATCAAAAGACACATGTTTCAACAGACTAAGTTCAATTCTATGTTTAGGTTTAAGTAAAATTTCCAATTTTGAAACTAAGTGTTGAAGTATGAAAAATATTCAAGTAACAATTCAGGTTCTATTTTTAGTTCACCTAGTTTCAAGTTTAAAAAGATACTTAATAGCTCAAAGTTCTAGTTGTTCCAAAATACCCAGAGCTTCAAATGAAGAAACTCGGGCTCTGATACCAAATGTAATGCCCCGCCAAGGGATCCAAATAATTAACTTAGAATTTCACTAAGTTTGGTAGCATTTTTTTTTAAAAACATGAAAGTAAATACCACATATAACTTAAGCACCATAGTGGAAGCAATAGCAATGTCCATCTAAAAATAAAAATAACATACACAATAGGTTACATTCTTTAAGAATCCCTTAACATTGGATTACATCTAAGTCAACTAACATTATTGAATCCATCTAATATAACAACCACATGAAATAATAATGATAAGTCCAATGTTTATACATTACATTCCAAACGCTCAATCATCCACTGTACATGTCATAGGGTATGATAAGCTTTAAAAAATATACATATGTGGAATAAGGTACATCATCCTATTCTAATCCATGATACATCAAAGTAAAGATAATCACATGATACACATGATACATCATCATAGAAGATATAAACAACCAACATAAAAATCAAACATAATAAACTAAGTGCATGGTTCCTCCCAATCGTTAATAGCATCATTAGACCATCATGGGCCCTAGCCATCCCTCTGTGCGTAACATTCCAAATCACCAAAGAGATCATCGATTTTAACATAGTAGGAATGTCACTCCTAACATATACTATATCATATGTAGAAAGTAATCTAACATGAAAATATAAGCATAAGATAACATCATCTAACATATGCTAATCATCAATGAAAGGATACATATCTGCCATCATGAAGGATGCATTAGCCATGATGTCTCAATGAATCTCAAATGGTAAGAGTGAAAAAACACTATCACCCAATCGCGTGGTACCTAAATGGTCCACTCCCACCGTGCTAAGGAGATAATCTCAAGTCCGAAACAAGCTATCCAAAACACATAGCATAAACCTCTAAAAGACCAAGAATCCTAAAAGTATACTAACTCAAAGGTTCCAAGCACAAAATTGACATCTAATTCCCAGAGGCACACAATGACATGTAGGAACCTACTATGCAAGCGGGAAAGTGTCATCGCATATATCATGTACAAGTTACCCTAGTAGTTAGCTAGACTCCACAGGTCCATACTGATCCTCATGCAGCCACTAGTATCCTCTCATACTGACAAGGCATACTATGGAATGCAAGGTCGCAACCATGTGTTCTCTCTACTCCCATCCTAGTCTGTACAAGCACTCAAGGCATGGGTGATAAAAAATCAATTATCTTTTTAGGCTCATTTAGTTAGTATTAGGTGTGAATGTTTTCACTTATTAACCAACTTACAATGAGTTACCCTAGTAGCCTCTTAGGGCCCCGGCCCCCATTGCAAACCACTTCCTGACACTACAAGCAAATAACCTACCCTAAGCTCATGGAATCATAAATCTCAAAATCATAAAAGATAATCCATAATAAGAACATCAAATATGCATAAAAGCATCAAATCTCCATGAGCAAGCATCCATAGAAAATCATGACCACAACAACTCTCTATTGGCAACTGAAGTATCACTGATAATCAAAAGTATCCATTGGTTCTCAATAACCAAAATATATCTCAAATCATATTGATTGAAGACTCCAAAATGGTTGAGTCAAAGCATGTCACAACATGACATCATAAATCAACATTTTAGTCCCATCATGGCGACTAGAAAATAAACCAAGGATAACTGATCGATGACTCAAAAATGATTGGGTCAAGTGTCTCATAAATAAGAATCTCAACTATAACAATTAGTAATTACAAACATTACATAGAGCATTCCATCGCATAACCATGGTTGGGTTTATAAAAATCGAAAATAAGACATCATCACGACATCACAATCATAACTTCCA